>JBCFXI010001279.1:0-63571 GCA_038496175.1 Ampulex compressa
ATATATTTACTGTAACTCTAATGGTTTGTAATCCACCGTAAACAGTAGGTCTTAGACCAGATGGGCTTAGCAGTCGGTGTCGAAAAATAAATTTCAAAAAAATGTGTCGAACCATTGCACGTGGCCATAATGGTTTGGTAAACTTGCTGATCGACCACTTGTAGCTGAAATCGAGATAGACTCAAGGCTCTGTTACCGGAGCAGAGATATTGCGGTAATCCAGTTCGATAGGCACTTAATATTAGAGTCTAAGAGTTAAATAGATTTAAATACCATTATTTGACTTTTTCTAATATCGTTCCCTATGTCTTTAGCATTCAGCCAGTGTAGTAATAGTTTTTTAGTGCATTCTATCTTAATCGTCACCTTACGGGAAAGAGTATTTTAAAGTATAGACAATCTCAAGCAATTGTTATTGCGTTTTATGATGTAAGCATTCACCTTTCCGACTATCTAAATTTATCGATCGATGGAACAAGCTCCGAAATCTTTTCCTTCGTTGAAAAAGTATCTCTCTCGAATGCGCGAGGAAAGTTAAAGTACCGTAATTTATATAATTATTAGACAATATACCAAGTGCCTACTCAACGCCATAATTATTCCGATTACTTATGTATATCAAATTAAACTCAGACTATCGTGCATACCTTACGCACTTCTTGCATCAAACTTTGTGAAAAAAAAAATCAAAAACATGCAATATTTCCAGTTTATTGCAATATCCCATATATTCCCAGTATCCACACCTCCCCCTGATGCAACGATCAGCATTCAACCATCCTATATGTTGACAAATGGCCAAACCACATTTTCAGGCTTCGCATGCAAAGAATCCTGATTCATCAGATACGTTTCCTCATTCTGTCAACGGTGATGACCAACGACTCTAGCTCTATGTTGTTTCGATAATTACTCACGCTCGTCGATCGCCAAGCGATTCTTTCCGCGGCCGTTCCGGTCGACTCCCAGAAGAGCGACCATTACACTGGCAAACTCGAGGCGAGGTAAAGAGAGGCCGTCGGAGTCGAGGGTCTAGGAAGGAACGACATTGATCGAGCGACTTTCTTCCCACGTAACTGCGCCGGCCGAAGATCGACGGAAAGAGGAGAAGGAAGGCGTTACGGAGGGTCAGGGAAGAGGCGAGTGAAAGGATTCCAGTACCGTCCTGAGTTTCGACGCAGGGCGAGGCACACCGCACGTTCTGTTAAACGTAACTGGACACTGACCTTACCTTCTTTGTCCGTCGAGACCACCTTCTGGCGGAACGGATCACGATATGCACTTTCACTGCCACTTACCAAGGGGACGTTGGGCGATACAATGCCATTGTCGTGCGCAGCGAGATCGGTGTATTATAACCCCGTGACGCAAAATTGTCGGACGACGCGAGATACGAGGGCGGAAGACCCGTGCTTGGCCGATCGTAACGATGATTTAACGATTCTTTGCTGCGATATGTAACGGCACCACTGCCGTTTGTAACGTTTATGGGATCAGATAGCTCTTGGAGGGTCTTCAAGTGGAAAAGAATGAAACGTAGATTTAGTTAAACGATAGCGTAGTCTCGTTTCATTATTCAGCGCGGTCCTTAATTTTTACGGGGCGATGAAGTCGAATACTTAAAGGGTACTGTACAAGAACGAATATGAAGGATAAATGTAGTATTTGCTGTTGTAGGTTCCCTACCATCAATTTGGCATTTTTTAACTCTTTCTTGCAAGGTTATTGATTTATTCCACACTTGTTGGATTAGTCAGAGAGTTATATTGTGATAGGGATGATGCAAGACGAATACATGGAAATCAGGGCTGGGTTTACGCACCGAATAAGAGTTAATATATATAAATTTATAAAATTTATAAAACTTAAATTCCACTTTGAATCGTTAGACTCTCTTCTCCAGCACGTATATTCTGAATACTACCATAGTAAATTCACTTGAACCATTAGATTTTTCAGAGTGGATATCTTTACTGGTCAGTGACGAATTTTAAACCATTACAAACAGACAGGGGTATAAAAACTCCTCCTTCTAACAAGACGGATTAAATTTCTATCCCTTTTTACGGTTACCAACCGTTCCTTGGCGAAAGTGTCGCATTTACTTTCTACGAAGTGGTCTTAATCACAATCACCGTCGAATCTTGCAAAACAATATTTATTGATAACAAACGAGTCATAAAGGGTAAAACAAAACTGTGCACCGCTGTTCGTAATACAATGTGCGATTACAAAGGAGCGGTAAAAAACTGTGAAATGCCCATTAACACCGCCACCGAGATTATAACGGGATACGCGGGGCTTCCGCGTCGGTACGCCTTATCGTCGTTCTCATCGACCCCACGGATGATGATGGTGCGTCGACTTCTGTGCAGCGGCCTGCTGCACGGCATTGGCAACTGCATTCTCTTTCGCCGCCAGTATGTCCTTTTCCTGCGGGTTCAACAAACGCTCGTATCAATCCTTTCGCTGCCATACACTGATGGCGTTATTTAACCCAAGACCCGCTGTCCTCACGACGAATTCCGCGCGGCAGGATTTACGGTTGTATCGTTCATTTCGCGCGGAAAATTATTCATAGGTTCCACTCTAGCCTTGTCGTGCTTCGTACTAAGAGCTTTCGGTAAGTACGAAGCAAAACAGTTGGAGGACGTAGAATCGTTGGGTACGGAATGTGCTGCAACGTACGCAGCATTCCTTTGCGCATATTTAGGAAATGCAGGAGGATAGGAATATACACGAGTACGATAGTGTTGTGTATTGATAATTAGTCTCGTCGCGGAAGATCGGAGATTAAAGTCGCGTCCAATGACTTTGGATAATTTCACTTGCAATGCGTACCTGTACCGTAGTTCTATTGGCTGATGGATTCGTTGTAAAAAGAGTAGAGTCCAGGTCGCGAAAAGCGGGTTACGAAAATCAACAGGAAAAAACGAGGATGTTACCTTGGCCTCCTGCTCGCTCTGACTGATCTGCTTGTCGACATCCTGTTTCTGCAATTCAGCCGCGGTTTCGGCCGCGTTCCTTTGAATGGCAGCAGCAGCGGCCGCCTCCCTGGCGGCAGCCACCCTCTGCGCCGCCGCCACGGCGTCCTTCAGGGTGGCTAATCTCTGCTGAAGCGCGACTAATTGCCTGGCACTTGCCTTTGCCTCGGCTTCCGCATGCGAGGAGATCTCCTGGGACCTGGACCAAAAAATTTGATTGAAAGAGCCGCCCTTTCTTCATTCATGAGAATTTTGTGCATATAGAAATAGCTGATGGAGGCGGTAAGGTGGAATCGAAGGAAGAATCCTGTCTTCTTTGACGATGTTCTACTACTGGCTGTAATCGTGTCCTACTTTTTGCTCGTTAAAGGAGAAGTAACTCTCGCAGTTCTATCGACCCTGCCCCTATTGTGACGGCCAGTTTGGAATACAGAAGATTTTTCAGAAGTTTCCCGATAGATCCCCCTGGCGGAGTTCTGTTTGCAGTGTAGATCATTAACGGAAGAAGTACGAAAACGTAAAGTACGGATCTGAAATTTTTTCGTAATAGTTCACAGAGATGCTGCATTTTGAAAGATTTTATCGCGTTGAATGATCAAATGGGTCGTTTTAGGTTCACTTTGTCATCCGCTTTTCAGGGAGAGAATGAGTACAGTGTACATAGATATGTTGGGGTAATAGACCATGATAATAGTATTAAATCCACGAATGCTGCGCTGTAGCAATCGTTCTGCATTACCTTGCAGCCGCGTCCTTTGCCGACGCCTCCTTGGCCAACGCTACTTTCTGCTGGAACAACGCGGCCTGCTTGGCATCCGCGACTCTTTGCTGCGCCACGTGCACGTTGTGATTTGCCTCCTTGGCCTGCTCCACGGCGCGCACCACGTCGGGTGGATAAGCGATGCCAGGCGTACCCGACGATGGTTCCTTCAATGCCTGAGATTCGACGTGGAAAATAAAAGTAACCTTGTATGAAACGCAACTTGAGGAACACTGATTAAATAAACAGCTCTAATATGGTTACCAGATGTTCTCAAGTGATAACCAAGATAGCAGATACAAAATGCTGAAAGATTATTAGCGCGAAAAGTAGATATGCACGCGAATTTTCGCAGGAAGCGGTGAATAGGTTAAAAGTCGATTCAACGTGACAAATTGTTTCCTGAGTTTTACAATGGTGCCAATGCAGTGAGCGATAACGACCTGATCGGCCTTTCTTTTAAGCTGCCTTTCTATCGAAGGATACACTGAAATTTCTATACCGGTGTTAAGAATCATTAGAGGTATTGGCGGAAGAGAATATTGGGCGTGCATGGTTCGGTGAGCGCAGGATGTATGTACCTGAAGAGCAACATTGTGCGTGGCTTGCATTTGAATTTGTGTGAGGGGAATATCGGGGGAGCTTGGTGGATTCCAAGCGGCAGAGCTTCCGAAGCCCGATGGTACCCAGGGCGAGGCGCCGAATGCTGGCATGGAGCCAAAGAAATCATAGCCAGATGGTCCAAAAAGCGCCACCCCGCGCTTCTCCTTCTTCGACTGTGATTTGAGCTCGACGGTGGCCGCCAAGGCAAACATAAGGACGATCTGCGAGGAGTACGCGTTATCAATTTCACCGAATCCGCTGGTTTGAATGAAATCTGAAGCTTTCTGCTGGGATTTCGATCGCAAAAATCGGAACCCTCTTGCTAGAGTAGAACGATTCCAAAAGGTGTCATTATCGAAAGTTAAAAGGTGTTATTATCAAAAACCTTCATGAAATTTGAGATATGAGGGAATTTTCGAATCAAAAGCTTCTTGGAATAATATTATATCGATATGATAAGGTACTTACCTACACGCTGGAATATTTTATTACTATAGGCGTTTATCGAAAATTAGAGAATAAAAAGGCGATAAGTTGAAAGCTTTGAACGTTTAAAAATAATAAACGACTCTACAGAAGATTCAAGGTGAAGGAGTACAGCACTTTTATTGGAGCAAAATGATCTGCATAATTTTTTCGTACGGTTTACCTTAAGCCTGTAATCCAAATCGGTTGTAAAGCTAAAAACTTGTATTGTACGATATATAATAAGTATCTGCACTTAAACTTCAATTGCAAGAAATAAAGCGTTTCCAAGTGATCAGAGAGATTTCGAAAATCCTTTCAAACTCGCGATACGGCTACAAAATTCGACATATAAGGAAGCTCCGCGATTTTAAATTTGGTTTCTACGATAACTAAATACTTTTTATTACCAAGCAAGCGACCTTCATCTTGCAAGGAGAAGCGATGATGATACCGATGATTTTGATGATACTGAATTCTCCCAGTTGGATACCCGGTATATATACAGGCAGCAACGGGGAGAATGCACTATCGGTATCGATGGAATGATAGAATTAATTAAAACCATTAAACCGGCGCAAAAATATCTATACCGTGGACACAATTACAGGCCTTCATTGTCTAATGACGATTTGCCGTGCTTCCTCTTGTGCACAATCACTCCATACAGGTCTACTTACGACCTGGAAGTCGATGGACCAAGATCATTATCTTGCCTTTAAACTCAGGAAATCGTACAGAAATTACCGCGCCGGCACATATTTCCGGTACGTCATATCTCAAAGGAACAGCGGAGATAAATTTATTTAATCGATAGTACATTTAATAGACACGTGGAATTTCTTCTCAGTCTTCATAAACTTGTATCTTTAGCTCCCCGGTCGAAGGACATTCTCCGTACAAAATCGGTGTGAAATGTATATATTGTATGTATAATCAGTGTGATATGTATATATATATGTACCGTGAATGACCCGCTCGAAGGTGTTGTTCAACGCGGAGCCGCGGTATTATAGCAGAGTGCGGTACATACAAAAGAGCAAGAAACGTAACAATAAAAAAATAACCTTTAAACACGAGTCGCGGATTGCATACCTTAGTCGAGTTGCGCATCGACAATCCTCGAGTGTGTATTCTTATCCGCAATGTTGGAGCATACATTTTTTATACATTACTTTGTACCGGGGCTTTCCTTATTCCTAAATCGCTCCCGCGCATATTTAGGAGCATTAAATTCCCCTTAAGTCGCGTTGAAATTCTGACTTCAGCGGACTGTAGGTTTCACCGTGTTTCGAGGTGCCGACAGAAGAGCCACGTTCATCCAGAGCGGCGAAGTCCTTCCCGAAGGAACCGGAAAAAGCATTCGTATCCGGAGAATTGCTGTAAAACTTTAGTTTCCTCTCGGAGGGGTAAGAATACGAGTCGCCATTGCGGTACGAGTAACTATCTCCCGCTTTCGTATTAATTTGCCTGGATGGCGATTTGGTGACACGGCTGTAACCGTCTTCCTTCGTCTTCTGATGCGTCGAATACTTCTCTGCTCCCTTCTTGTCCTTAGCGTGCCTCGAGTATTTTCCTTTCTCCGGACTCTTGTATCCGAAGGTCTCTTCGTACACGACTTTTGGTGCCGTTTTCGAGAAGGGTTCGGAGCTGTACGCGTCAGTGTCTCGATAGCTCGATTTTGGAGCCCTTTGATAGTTGTAAGATCCACGACTGCTTTGGCCCTTCGTCTCCTCGGAGTCGTCCTCGTTAGCGCGAGATCTACTGGATTCCTTGTGCTTTTTCGAGGACCTCGGCACTTCGTGATCCACGTCTGGTACTTCCTTCACGTGAACGTATTCTGAGAGTGAATGATATTAAGTTATTGAGATACATAATAAGTCGATGTACGATATGATTTTAATACTTTCAAGCTTCTAAAACCCATTAAATTATTGGAGGAGCAAATGCAGTGAGGACGTAAATTTTGATTGCTGAAGTCAGTGCAAAGCACAACATTTGATAGGATTATATGGTATATACCACGAAAGAATGATGTAAATATAAACTCTTATATCAAGATGTTTCTGTACGTTATATTTTATACGTTACATTTTGTTGACTCAAAATAATCTTCTGACTATTATCACTCCATGCCAATCGGTATCTCGCAATTTATAGAAAGCCATTGTAATTAAGATGACAAACGAATACAATGTACAATAATAAATAAGTGATAAACGATGTATTTTTCAAATGTAAGATTTTTCAGATGTAAAGAATCAGCTACTTACTACTTTTGGGTAATTCTTTTCTGTAAGATTCTTCGTATTCCTGCTCTAAATCCTTGCCATAGTAACTTTTTGGCTGGACCTCGTAGTCTGAGTCTTCCTCGGCGTCTTGGCGTTTCTCGTACTTCTGGCTTTCCTCGTCGTCTTCATCTTCGTCCTCATACTTTCCATACGTCGACTTGGGAGAACTGTAGCCGGAACGATATTTCGATGATGCGCGACCATCCTCTTCGTCGTCCTCTTCGGCGGACGGATAGTTACGCTGTTTCGAAAACGATTTGCCCCCGCTTTCTTCGTCGTCGGCTTGCTTCGAATATTTGCCAAATTTCTCATCGTACTGCTTGAAGGGGAAGGACTTGGATGGCTTGAAGTCGCCTTCGCTATTTGAATCCTTGAAGATCTTTCCAGGTGAACGTTCGGAATTTTCGTCCTCCGCGGAACTTTGGCTATATTCCTTTTCGTTCGTCTTGTATTCTAAAGAAATTCAATAAAATTAGGTATAATTTACACAGCTATATCGTAAGCTTAAACGTTAATTGATTAAACTGAGAAACTTTTCATACTTAGCGCGAATAAGGTGCGGTTTTATTGTACATAGTAATCAAAACGCGACACTGAGAAATAAAGGAAATCAGTGTACAATATAATTTCGAATAGTTTTGAACTACTCGTTTCCACAATGCGATTCTGAGACATTATCTTGAAATCACGGAAGCGATAAAATTAATAAACCGTAAAGAATGGAAAAACAATCTGCGTCATACTACGTGGAATAGCCAAAGAGAAAGTGTTTTCTTATAAAAAGATGAATTGAAAGCTCGGGATAGATGCTTTCGTAAAAAAAATGATTTTCCAATTCTATCCCCTCTGTCCTGACTGTACACCGTGTCTCATGTACTACAAACTCAGTTCAAAGCGCAGTATTTCGATCAAATACCAGCGACAACCAGCGCCAAACATTTTCCCAAGAAATAAACAGATTATTTAAGAAAATTATAATCATATACCGAATAAAAACTTTCACTCCAACAACAAGAACCGAGTTTCAAAGACTCTCCGCTCGACTTTCCACGATCAAAGCTACAAAACACGTATCTAAAAATCCCTTATAAAACAAACGTGGCCGCGATTTGTCCCTCATTTCGATCGACGCAAAGGATCGTATCTTAATCGATTATACCGCCCATCAGGACGCAGTCGTAATTTCAGATGTTCATACGAACTAGGCTCTGGCTCCTCTTCATCCTCGTCGTCCCTATGCTGCCTGGGCGGAGGAGGCTTCTTCTTATTGAAAGTCTCCACGTCCGCCCGGATCTCTTCCGCGGGTGTAAATTGACGGGCAGGAGTTTGTCGAGGGCCGACCGATGGACCAGAATTGGGCGCGTTCGGGGTGGCAAAGTGCAGCTGCGGCTGGGCCTGAATGGACTCGTAGCTGCTCGGTAATTTGGCCAGGTTTCCGGCCGAATAAATGTCCACGCTGGCGCCTTTGTATCGCGGAAATTGCTGCGCGCCGCCCGGCGCCTGGATCGGGACGATTTGGCTCTGAAAACTCGAAAGGGGCGACAAGAAGGGCGAGACGTTGCTCGGCTGCTCGACAATGTTGGGCTTCGGGCTGGCGGACTCGAATCCAAAGCTGAGCCCAGGATCCGCCTGGTAGTTCAGGCCTGAATTCAATACGACAGGCTGATTATCGAAGCCGTGCAGGTAACCGGGGTATTCCTCGGTGCTCTGCAGTTGCAAGAGCGGCAGCGACATTTTCCTCCCGTTGACGCTCACGGTGGTGGCGCTTGGCAACTTCTCGTTGCCCGCCGAGGAAACGGCATCCGTCGATTGATAATTGGGGGCGTAGACCTGCGAGTACTCGCTCGATTTGGCGACAGGGTAGGCCGACTTGTACACGGGCAGACGACTGTTCGTCGTCGACGCCTCGCTTTGAACCGCCTGAGGCTGAGTCGCGCCAGGGTAGAGCGGATACATGAAGTCCGTGAAGGTGGGCAGGCTTATGGCTTTGTCTTGATTGAAGATGGTCGCGCTGGGCGCGTACGAGCCGATTGTTGGGAGGAACTGGGCCTGGAGAGGAGCAGCCTGTGCGCTTATCTGAGCAGCCGGCTTGTTGGAGTCGGCGGCCAATTTGTACGTGTTTGGAAAACCGAGGATGCTGTCGAAATAGGGCACGGTGAATTGGTTGCTCTGGTAGGGCTCCGTTTGGAGAACGGGTTGCTTCCTGTAGGAGTCCTTCTGAGCCTCGGGCATGTAACTCTGGCCGGTGTAAGGATTCTTTTGAACGGCTGGCTTGACCGCTCTGTAATGCGGGGAGATCTTCGAGGAAACATCTTGAGAGGACAGTGCGGTTAGAGCAACCGGATTAACTGCCTTGGGCTGACGAAGTTTTTGATTGTTTGCGAAGCTGTGGACGGAATCTAGGGTGCGCCTCGGGTCTGCGGATATGGAGGACGAAATGGCGGGTGCATACCTCACGTCTACTGCTGCACTGAGTGCCAGTGTAAGTAAAAGCGGGTAGAGTACCTGGAAAATGTTGAAACAATTTTTTCGGAAATATTTGAAAATCTTTGAACGATTATTTGAGGATTCAGCTCCAGTGGCGATGTGGATTAAATCGAACACTCTTGGTGCTTTAGGCACGTACAAACGCTCGATATAAACTCTTGTGACATATTTGACGTACTCCAGGCGCGACACAGATAGGCTTATCGTCAAGTGCGAATTTAACATTGGAAGAGCCTCAAGTTACTTGTTGTGAAAACTGTTATGATATTCTTTAAATAAAATTGATTCGTAGAAATATTGGAAAAAATTATATAACGAAGATATTATCCAGGGTTCTTGATAAAATCTGCTTTGCTTTGACCAACATTTTTTTCGAAATGAAAATAGTATGATATTATAGAAGGACTATTGTGTTTACAATAAAGATCGACTATTTACGATTTACAATAAAGATCGACAATTTGATGAACCTTTTAGTATACCGCGCACATTTCATTAAATTCAAAGAATCCGGCAACGAATACTTTAAATATTTGACGAGGCCCTGTCAAACGATTAATGTACCACAAATTTTTGAACGATTAAAGTGTAAAGTACGAATAAGATTAAATGTTGAAAAGGATATAGCGACGTACCAGCATGATAACTTAACCGGCACAAACTGATACCAAAGTTAGCGTCTAACTGCTTGCAACCGAGACTCCGCGATCTTTTATATTCCACGATTAGTGATGCGAAACATCAGAATGGGATAGACTTTTCTAAAATTGACAAAAAGCTGACCAAGAAGAACCGAGTCGAATCTCTTCGCCCCTCGCTGAACACCGAGGCCTAGGCGGCGTGTCAGTGACCTACCTTCTTAATGTTAATTCATAGTTCCCACAATTGTAAACGACAACCTTTCTATCGGGGATACAAAACATAAAATGTCAAGATTAAGCTTCTTTAGAAATTTCTATCCGCGAAACTCAGAATTTCTTTAACTGCCTTAGAAAACAGTTAACGTGTATACAAAGTGAGCAAAGTTGGATAAGAAAAGAACCGTCAATAAAATACTCCTTAATATATCGACGTAAATATTTTTATTGTAAGTTATAATAACTCAATACATATATACAAAAAATGTGTCAAAATATTTTAGCCTTTCCTTCGCAAACTTTGACTTGCACTGGAAAAATCGCGCAGCGATTTGTATATTATGAGAGCAAAGCAAACGCTTGCGAAAGAAGACCAGAGAATATTTCTACACTTAACACTTCTTTTTAACGAGTTCTTGTTAATAAACCCATTTCGTAACACCTTTTCGATATATTATGCGACAATTGGTTTAGTCCAAACTCCAAGCATTTCGCCACGAGATTAAGATCGAAATGCGGATTGGAAAATGATCATTACGGAAAGCGGTTGGGTACGGTCCTTCTTGGAAAACCACTGAGGCATACCGAATATAACGAGTTTTGCCGGTAGGAGTAGGACTAAAATCTGAGTTAGTAATTATTTTTCAGCTATCGGTCTTGGTGAAAGTTCAGATTGGCAGTGTATTACGTGTACAAACGCGCGTTTGTCGTGTAATCTTCTTTATTATCACACCGGTGTACATATATCGATACGAATATTTTCCTCGATTTACGTATTACGATGAGGAAGTGATTCACGAATCTATCGTGACAGTGAATTGGAAAGGTACCACTGAGGCATCGCTAATTGATTTCCGATATCGAGTGCGTTTCCAGCTTCGGTGCTGCGTAAATGGTTTTTTGCGATCGACCGCATTGTACGTTGCTCCCCAAGCAGAAAATCATATTAGAAACTCGAGGACTTATAAAACTTGGGAATACCTGCCAATGTTTTACGTAGAAGACGTTTTACACTTTCTTACATGTACAATAAGGCGAGTGAAAATGCTCCAAGGTCGGCGATCACGGCTATGGATTCGTTCCTCTCTCAAAATAATGCTTTCTCCGCCGCGGTATCTCGACGCTTGTCGATTTCAAAGTCGAGACAAGTTTCTTTGAATTTATGTGATCGTCATGCACATGCACAAGCTCGTATTTTAATGGCGGAGAAATTCGTCTTTAACGACAACGTTTAAAGTTACGGTTAACGATGATAATTGCGTCCAATTACGGTCAAAATCCTCCGCTTGGGAATATCGCATTCCTGGATCAAGATTAAACGCCCGATTTAAAATCAGCGGCATTCGAAAACGTAGCTTTTCCTGCCCTTACAAGGAACTCTTAAGGCAATTCATAAAAACACGAGTTCCACACGCGCGCTTATAAATATTTGTGCGTTCGCATTTTTCCATTTCTAAGTAGGCCGAGTTTTTCCGGTGAAACTTTGATTTTCCACATTTTTATTAAACCTACGCAGAATTATGTTACATATTTTATTAAGCGTGCAAATTTTAAGCGCAAGATAAACTTCTGCCTTGCGTAAGAAGTTGAAGATATATGTTTATAATGCACACGATGATACGTATAGATATACTATACTAATTTATTCATAGTGAAGTATATTATATGAAGCACGTACAGCTACATTTTCTTCCATTTCTTTTTTGCCTAAAACAACCTTTTTGTAAACTTGAAGAAAAGTATTCTCTTGCTTCATATATTTTTACGCGAAACTTTTTAGTCGTGACGTATAATGAATGATACTGATGAATATATTAAACAGCTGTGTTTCTATAGTGGACAACTCTTTTAAAACCCGTTCCTATGGAACGCGCGAAAGCAAGGTATCCGTTGCAGTAATCGAAACTAATCGCAATTTTGCACTCGCGCAAAACCGAAAATCCTGAATTTAACCGACGTATTACTCGAAGGTTAATCTTGTTACATAAGCTCCCGCTGTTTCATCCCTGAATATTCAATCCTCTTCATGATACCAGTCTATCAACTCGAGAATTTCCAAGTACGCAGTGCACACTCGAGTATACAGCTCTCGACCTAAATATTCATTGTGTTTTACAAAACTGCACGAAGCTGCTTAATTATGCTCACATCGGAACGTCCGCTGTGAAAATCTGCGGTGAAAGAAAGTAAAGGAAAGTCATGTTTTGCATGACGTGGAGAATAATCTATCCACGGAGATCGGACTAATTACCGCTCATCGCTCAGGTTTTACGTGGGCGTAAGCGTATCGTCCGACAACGTATCCCTATCCGTTCTTTCGACGCCAATATCCACCGTGGAGCAAGCGTGAAACACCGCAACGACCGTGGATATCCACCTAAGGGAACTAAAAATGTCATTAATCCTTACCTCTTGCAACAGCCGCCGGTGGAGAAAATCTATCGCGAGTGCAAACAAGGAGCTTTGCACAATCGTCTGGTTCTCAGTCCAGCTTCCTCTGTCCCCGTTCATTTTACACCAGAATGAACGACGCAAAACCTCGAACGTGAGGGAGAGAGAGAGAAAAAGGGAGAAAGAGAGAGAGAGAGAGAGAGAGAGAGAGAGAGAGAGAGAGAGAGAGAGAGAGAAGGAAATGAAATAATCACGATGACTTTGCGCACCAAGTAAATTACAAGACGTGTATATTTGCTTTTACGTTAATATGTACAATGATCTCTGGATTCGCGGTAACGCACCCTTTGCAATATTCAGAGTTTCGAAATAACGAATTAATGCCCCTAATCCTGATGTGAACGACAATATACTTATTCAGCCTCTCATTGGAAAACGGATTCTATATTAACTACACTGTTTCAAGGAAGAAACTTTTGTACAAACTCCATTTAAACCTTGATTCGAGGCATTAACGGAACGATAATAAATAAAAACTCGCAGTACAAAAGAAAAACCTGTTTGAAGCCCAGGAAACCTCCTAAATTTTGCCATGCGATATATTTTACATACGTATACGTGTTGACTCGTTGACTCGAGAACCACGTGAAAACGCAGGTCGTGGTTAAAAAAATGAAATAGACAACTCCTGTTTCGAGGAAAGATCGTTTGTCGTTCGGTATAACAATGATATTCCACACCTATCTCCTAATATTCCGTAGACACTATTAACAACAACGAACACGTCCACGAATACTTTGACTAACAGAGAACAAGCCTTTTGATTCGATGCTTACGCCGCGTCATTCGACACGCGAATCCTGCGATTGCCGCCTACATTTTGATTCGTATTCGAATACACGTTACTGTCAGAGTTTTGCAGTAAAAAATTCCTTAAGGTATCATCGTAATACTGATGCTGCTGCCACTGCTTCTCCTCTTCGAAGAACTGTCTGGGCTGCTCCTTCTCCGGAAAATAAGTCTGACTCTCGCGCAGAGGCAACTGCTTGTTTTTCATCAGCAATCCCAAGAGATTGTGCACCCGTGGATGACTGAAATCGATATCCTTGCCGTTCATGATTTGATTACTTTTAGCGATTTTGTTCATGAGAGAAGTTTCAGGTCCGGGTGTCGTGAAGGATGGATAGTTGTCAAAGGAGTTTCCCTTTCTATAGTCAGAATGAAAATGACCATGATAATCGTCCTGCTCGTAGATTCGATGGTGATCGTTTCTAAATCGTGGACCGTCTCCGTGAGAAACTATGTCAAGCGTGCTCGCAGAGGCTTCTAAACCTCCTGGTTTCTTACTTGAATGTCGATGCTTCTGATTTCTATGCCCGTTGAAGCGGCCGTTGAACCTCGTAGAACCGGAACCTGGCCTCTTCTTCCCCGGTTTGTCCTGAAACGAGCCCTTCGAGTAGTAGGGAGTAGTTCTAGGAGGAGGCGTCAGAAAGTCCTTCAGTTGGCTCGGTTTGCTCCTCTCCGAAGACGAAGGTCTGTGTCGATGGCGAGATTTGTTCTTTCCATGGTACTTATACATGGGGTCCGAGGGCTGCGACTTCAGCACCTGTTCAAGGGCAGCCAAGATCTGGTCCGGCTTTTTCTGCTCCGCTGACGTCGTCCTCAGTCTGGTCTCGCTCTGATGCGCCTCTTGCGTATCCGTATTGTACTTCGAGTCCGATATGGACGCCTTTAGCTTCTGAATCTCGTTCTTCAGTTTCGTTAGATCTATGACTTCGGATAAATTGTTGCCCCCGCCTGGTATTCTTCTGTCGTTGTTCCACTTTTGGGAGTTGTATATGGTCTTCAGGGACTCCTTGAACATCTCCTCAGCGTACTTTTCGAGGTCGGAGGTGAGCTTAGGTTTGGATAAGAGCTCGTTTTGCGCCGTGTAGGAAGGCTTGAAGAAATTTCCACCAGGTATCACTGGGACCAGTTTCAGGTTTTGCTGGAGTGGCTCGCTGCTGTGCAGCTTGCTGTTCAATGCGTTCTGATTCTTCACGATGTCTAGGTTAGGGACGAAATTGATGGGATTGAACACCGGCCTCTCTTGGTTCTGCTCTGCCCTCAGATCGTTGGGCGACGGTTGGTTCGTCTTGACGCCTATCTTCGTTAAAGAGTCCACAAAATTGTGGAAACTCGTTGGCTCCATGGTCGTGGTGGATACCAAAGCCGGTCTTGCGGTGACGAAACTAGTCGTGCTGAAAAGAGGTATCGGTGTCGTCAAAACTGCCGAAGGATAGTGGACATTTTGGTATGCATTCGTGACAGTAGTGTCGATCGGGCTGGGCTTGATGTTTGGATTCACGATTTCGACGTTCGTCGTGCCCACGTTCGGTAGATGCGCGTTGTTGACAAGCCTCGGTGGATTCGAGGCCGTGTTCACCAGATTGTAATTACTATTACTGTAACTACCGATATTATCGACGTTTTGAAATGTCAAAGCCGGCAGTCTGGGATCTTTGAACATTTGATTCTTCTGCAGCTGCAGCTGTAGTTGCTGCAAAGTATTATCAGAGGCCGCGCTCTGAATTCTGTGCTGCTGACTCTGATCTCGAGGCCGTTGCAGCAGGTAATTCTGCCCAGCCTGCTGGCCCGACAACAGCTGTTGCACGTTCTGTGGGACGTTGCTCAAGGTCGTTAGAGGATGCAGTATAGCAGGCACCACGTGAGCAGTCTGCAGGTAAGTCTTTGTCTTGGGCGTCAGATCCGTGCTCTTCAACATTTGATAGAACCCATCGTCCAAGTGCGGCTTTATAGCCTGCTGTCCATAATGATTTTGCAGGTAAATACTCCCATTGGCCAGCTGATCGTGGTTGGCCTGGCCGACTGCCAGGCTGGCGGAGGCCAGGAAATTCGTGCTTGGTTGGTTCACTTTACCCTGGACATCTGCGGGGAGCAACGTCACCCGTGTGACCGCTTGGGGAATTGGGGATACCGTTGGTTGCACCTGCAAGGCACCGTGATTTATCGGATTCTGACCTTGGAGCCCATGCGGATTTACCTGGACGGTGAACTCCGGATTGGACTGAGCCGGGGTCTGCAGCAGGCCGGAGAAGGTTTGCAGAGTGGGCTGTGGGATGATCAGGTGTGGCACGCCGGATGATCCATGACCTCCGGACATCTGTTGGAAGTTCGAGACGCTGCTGGGCGTGGTCATGTAAGCTGGTCGCGGTGTTACTGTTGTGGGCGCAGCTTGAAGTGCCAGGCTCTGCGTGTTCAGGGTGGGCGTCACGGCGAACAGTGGAGCCATGGTGGTGGACAGGTAGTGCGGCCTGAGATTCGTCGACAGCTTGCCAGGATCGTTGCCGTGGGAGAGCACGAGAGCGTGCATGGGGCTCTGAAAGGCGCTCTGGCCAACGATAATGTCCGGCACTGGTGTTGAGGACTTGGAGTGGTCTTCCTGGATATTCTTGGGTAGGTTGTGATCCAGCGAGGAGTGCTGCGTTTCAATGAAAGACGTGGCGGTGCTGCTGAGCGGATTCACTGCCGCGGCGTAATTCTGCATGACTGCGTTGGAGACGTCGAAGCCCTGGCTGTTTCCAAGAGCCGTCGCGTGATCGAAATTAGCCACGGGCACCAGGTTCACTTTCATCGGGACGAGATACTTTGGTTTCCCAAAAGGATCGATCTCGATGCCGCTGGAGTGGGAGATCTCGATGTTCGGCGTCACTTGACTCCAACTATTGCTTGTCTTCAATCTAGAGCCTTGCTGAGAATTGGAACCCATTTGTTGAGAAGTACTCGTGGTTCTTCCGTCGTATCTCATTTCCTCGCGGTGTTGCTCATGACGACCGCGTCTTTTGTCCTCCTCTATCTCCGCGTACCCTTTACCTCTGTGCCGATGAGACTTGGTCCTCTGTCGTCTACTCTGTTCCTCGAACTCCATACTCTCGTCCTGCGATCCCCTGTGCTCCTTCGGTAGCTTCCTCGAGGATCCCAGGCTGTAAGGACGCCTTCTATTTTTCTGCACTCTTCTGGGTCTCTCCGTGTACTCCATGTAATCCGTGCTGTCTTCGGACAGATCTCTGGAATCCTCAGATTGATCGTAGTCGCGAAACCTCCCCTCTCTGTTGTAAATGCTGTAACGATCGGACATTTCCGTGCTCGGAAACTCCAGGTTCCTCGAGGTCAATTGATAATCTTTCGTAGGTGGACTTAAGATCCTAGGAGATTGCTCGAACTTTAGGTTAAAGTCGTAACCATTGGGCTCTGCGACTACCACCGGCCTCGAGAACCTGTGTCGCGTCTTCACGTTCGAGGAAGGCGAAGCCACGTTGTCGTAGCTCTCTTTCTGGTTCTTAGAATCCCTGCTGGATTCTTCCGGAGTCGTCCTTGGCAAGGTCGGGGCCGTTGGCGCGCTCTGCCCGTGACCGTTATAGTTCACGGAGCCTTGCTGACGATAATCACCCCTGACTTTCTCCTCCTCTTGAGCCGCCTTTTTCTTACCTTTCGCCAGGCCGTATGAATAATACCGATCGTAAGAACGCTCTTGCTCGCTGTCGAAGTTCCCATCGTAATCACTCGCGTAATCCTCGACGCTCTTGGCTTTGTCACGACTCGTTTGCCCGGAGTTGTTCCTCCTTCCAGAATCGCTCTCGTCGCTGGTGGGGCTCTCGTAGAAGTCCGGGTAGTTGGCCACGGCTGGAGTGTCGTTCTTAACTTTTAGCAGCTCGAAATTGTTCTGGGATTCCTGAAGGTCGAAGGATCGACGGTTCTTCATGGATTGAGGCAAATTCAGGAGAATTCTTGCCTCTGCAGAGTAGGTAAGATCGTCCTCGATCTTGAATGTGCGATTCTTTACGGGGTCCTGTATTGGCTTCATTGCATTGCTGGGTTTGCGTTCGCTATTCTGATCAAGATTATTCGTGCCGTGAGAGAGAGGCGAGGAGAACATGGGTAGGAAGCCATTGAAATTCTCGTAGTGCACGCTGGTGTCTATCTTGAATTTTGTTGATTGATTTCGGAGATCCTTTGGACTTTGGTCGAAGTTCTTCGTGACTTGTGTTACGGCCTCCGAAGCGGTTGCTACTTGGTCGAACATCTCGTCCTGCAGATTGTCGTCCTGTGTCCCTTTCGCGTGCGGCCAGCTCAGAGACCATAGTATGACCTGCGCTCAGAGCAATAGTATGAGTACAGGAAAGTATTGTGATCCTTACGACATCCATACTCATTACGAAAATTGAGTAACCGTAACTTGATGATTGTAACAAAATTATGACGTAGGAAACTCTGTTATATTAGAGTATTTGTTTATGCATTTTTCCATACATTCGCAAAGTTAAATTCAAGTCTTTCAAAGTAATTGTATTAAGAGGAAAATAAAGTATGAAAACAATTTAAAAAAATAATTCGTTATAAAATTGGAAAAGCATAGACACACACACGTAACAGCTATTATATTATAAAATGTAACCGAGTAACTTTGCACTTCTTTGTGCACAATGCTACTTTAGAAATGACATGAGAGATTTAATCAAGTATAACAGTATTACATTCACCGTGACATTATAATACGCGGTAGACTTTATAATACCGCGATTAATATTGTGAGAAGCTAGAACAACGCTAACATTCCTTATACTTCATATTGTTACTTCGACCCTTCTTAAATAATCAAGATGCAGAGAAAGGTGCTTAAATGCAGCTTCGTGAGATGTTACGTGAAAATCGAGAAGAAGAAAGCGCTCCGTTTACGCCAACATTATGATAATAGCGGTCGTATGGAACAAATGGCTGATAGCCGACAGTCAAGGGGATGACCTAGAAAAGAAAAGCGGACTAGAAAAGTAAAATGGAAAGAAGAGTGCGTGTGGTAGAAATAAGGACTGAATGTGCAAGGAAGCAGATCTTCTTTAACTTTCTCACTGATTCATGGACGTTTGGATTTTTCCGACGGTAATAAGCTTTGGATTGGTGCGATTTATAATTGAAATATTCCTCGCGTTAGAAACGTTTATGAAACTGTGGAGTAACATTTTGAATAGCGTTTAATGCGGGGAAGATGGTTAACTCGTATAATCGTATGGAGAGTATCAGTAAAATATAATTAGGGAGAAAACATGATTTCAGTCATGCGGCTCTTCTTGGAAAAAAAAAAGTTGGCCAAAAGCCTGATATAAACTTCGTGAGAAATTTAACGAGTTTTCCTTTCGCTAAACTTAGCCTTGCCCCATTCCTCAAAACATCTTTTCGATTAAAAGTTAGTTAAGAAAATATATATCTATACATATCTATAATTATTTTTTTAAGTTTATTATCGAGCTGAAAATGAGCCTCTGAAGATTAATCTCTACTTTTAAAATTATTTTAGAAGATCCAAATGATGTGGGGGATTTAGAAATTTTCTCCACAGCAAATGTGATTGCACTGTCTACATAATTAAGGAGTACGCAATTTACCCACAAATTCTTCACGCTCGCCAATCTTCTTTTCTAATACACGCGGAGGAAATTGCCATTTGTTGTGCTGCTCCACTTCTCTAAATTTGTAACCATTTACTGAAAGAGTCGCCTAAGAATAGCGTACCATATTCTCAGGATTTTGAGGTCATATAAATGTCATCTTAAGCAAATTTAAAAAAAATTTTATATCCTTATTTTCTAAAAATCTTTAATGATATAAAAAAAGGTTTTTTTCTAAAAGCACACTATTTTATCGATATTCTATGAGAGTAGCTACGTCCAAATATAAAAGACAATAGCGCACAGACATTTACTTGTATTCTTATAATATTTAAAAAGGAACTTTACGTTGCAAAAGTACAATGTTATTACTTTGATGCTTTAAAAAAGAAATTAATAGCATGTACGCAAATAGTGCACTTGCATCTCGAAGTTTATTTGTACTCGTCCGCTACCGTTGACAGGACTTTAATATTCAACGAACAGTGCTGATGTAACTTATCTCGTAAAAAAAAGCATCGTTTAAGCAAAGAGAAATCACGCCTCAAAAATCAAGGAATTTGATTTCAAGAAGATCAAGAAAAAATGAGCAGCGCGTAAATGAAGAAAAACATTTTTATGCAGAAGCTCATACGTACTTCCGCGTTGTCGTGAACGCAACTATATGTTCGAGAAGAACAACGTATGCTCCACCCTTGACTAAAGAAATAAACACTACTTAAGCGAATAAGGACACTTCCATGATGAAATCCATACGCGTTGCCACATGATTTTTGTTAATACTATTCAGGATTCACGCCAGCAGCTTCTCGACACCGTACACTGATGAAGCCCACACTTTCAAGGTATACGCGTCGAAACGCGTACTTACAATGTGAAAAAACATTTTCTTGGGTTGGGCCAGCATCCCGACTTTTCCTCGAGGGGGATCACAGCTAGGAAGGACCGTCTATCGCACAATGTTTCGCGTACACATTGATCTCGTCGTCGAGCTTCTCCAGCAGGCTTCACAATCCGTAGGACCCTGCGAAGCGAACTTCCACGCGAGAACTGAGCTACATAGTAGATACGCGATTTTCTTTATACACTCTGGTAACCAAGTGAAAAATATCGTTCTAAATATTATCCTACAGTCCACCAGCCGGAGGTTACTTTCATTCGCGACACGCGACCGAGCCTGGAAAAATCTTGTCCGATGCATTGTAAAACCGCACGCTCGCTACTCATCATTAAGGAACGCTATCAATTATACATCTATACTCCGGACGAGCATACGATCATTTCCTCCATACGTGCAACGCGATCGGCGTTATCCATCGCGTCGAAATGATTTATTCTATGTAGTAATCCCCCCATAATCCAGTTGATTTCCGATCATCAATCTCGACTCCAGACGAACATCTTCCTCCTTAATGAATCAGCCTAGACTCAGGGATGAAGCTCATACCGTGGTGCGTTTCTACAGGATACGGAAGTTAGGAGGATTTCCTCAGATGGCAGAGGGTGCAAGGACGAATTTCCGTGGCCCGAGGCTGTGCAAAACCGGGCAGATTCGCCCAAGATAGTCAATACTTTCGCGGTGGTTGTTTTATGCGCTCTAGAACACACGCATTATGCGGACTGCGCTCGCTCCTCGAGATGCAGCCCGTCTAGCGGCGTAGGAATATACGGCAGACGTCTTGGCGCAAGCGGCGGGATAAGGCGCGCTCCTGGCCGCCACAGTTTGATGCCTTCCGTCTAATTGCCGCGAGGCGTCAGATAGGAGGAGATATCCACCGTGGCTCTCGATGTGAAAACGTGGAATTAACATTGGGCGATTGGTGGTCGGCTATCGGACAGATCTCAGACAATTACCGCTAATTGTTCGCCCGCGTCACGTGGATTTATATCGCTCAGTCTTTTAATTTCCATTTCAGCCGGACCGTGGATAAATGATATCCCGTTGTATGCTCATCGAAAGCAAGCCAGAAGCAAAAGGAGAATCGGCACGAACAATTCCTTCCCCCGCGGATTCGAAACGCGATCGTTACATCGGATTAAATCATTCGCGTAATCGAGGAATGTTATTCTAACGTATTACAAGGGTATACATTGTGAGGCAGAAAGGGAGGAAAGGTTCGTCTCGTCTCGCATCACAGTAGGTAATTATCCATGCGTGAAGGAATAACAGTAAAGGCTGATGTCGCAATTTGATTTTATTCAACTTACATTAATGCGTTTTAAAAATATCGAATATCTTATGTCGCGTAAAACCCTTAAAAACTAGGTCTCGGAAGGTACCTTTTTGAAGTGAGGAAATTTGGTTATACTTTCGTAGGTATAATCACGAAGCAGAAACACGCTCTGAGTGCGGCCGATCGCGCGAAAATCAGCGCAGCCCTCGGGCTGGCGCGTGATTATCGAGAAGCCGAGCGCGCAGGTACACAACGTATACGTAATATACATATATTTATTGCACAATCCCACTTTAAATACTAGCAAGTGACTATCGTCGGATAATCGATCACCGATTTCATTCCGTCCTCGATATCCATGGCACGAAGAACCTTACCTTGCAAAATAGGAGCGATCGCGTGCCAAATACCCTCGACAGGGCCATAAGAAACCGCGGCCTGTCGCAATGCGCCTATCGAAATCCCGCAGAAATGCTTCGGCATATTCCTCCAAAAGCGGCCAATGGTTCGATCTCGTTGTCATAAGAAAGTGAGCAGCCGTGGGTCAACCTCTCGGGGGAACGATCTTGTCAGGCCGATTCAGCGCGTTAATCCTTGACCTTGTACATCGCGAAGCGCGGGTCGTCCACGATCTGCACGCTCTTCACCTTCTGTCTTCCAACGGTACGTTCGCCATACTTGTTCCGCGAAAAAGCCTTGTTCAGATCGCTGGTTTCGTAACTGGACCTACCGCTGTAGGAATCCGATGTGTAGGAAGCTGAATCCCGTGCATCGTTTTGGGTCAGTCGAATTAGGTCGAGCAGTGGGCTTCTACCGGATACAGAATTCTGAACCCTGGCCGACTGCTCTGTACCGAGATCGTAATTGGAAGGCTGGGTCAAGTCCTGGATACTGTTGGCGTACTGTATCAGGTACTGTTGGAGAAGAGCCTTCAGGTTGACGTTGGGTGCCGGCTTGGGTTGTATAGGTGGCGCACCGTCGACTCTCAAGATGATGACGGGTATGAGAGAATTTCCAGCCTGTACGAAGGTTGGATGAACATTGAGAATTGAAGAGGGATTCCTGATGTATTGCGAAATGGAGGGATGGTAGTTTAGTAGGTCGGAGTATTGCAGGTTCGAGTAGCCCCTTAGATCCTTGCCCGTTGTGCTTTCCTTCCTCGACGAGGATCCACCTGCTACAAAGACCTTTCTCAGATAATGCTGCACTCGAGGAGTGTATCTAGACAGGACGTGGGGCTGCAGCTCACCTGAGGCGGTGAAGAGGTTGGAGCTGGGAGTACTGCTCTTCAAAGTAGACTCCGTGGTCCGTACTCCTGTGTACTCTGGATTAGGTCCGTTCACCATGTACTTGGGTACGGAGATCTGGTGTCGATAGGTGGAGGACTGGTACTTCTGGGTTCTGGATCTCGATGCGGTGGGCTGTCTCGAAGCGGACGACGACAAGGCTCGCGAGGGTGCAGCTTCGGAATTAGCTTTGGCCTGCTGTGCCAGAGCGGCGCTGTGCTTTTGTCCTATCAGGCTCTGGTAGCCCAGCCTGTAAACCTGCTGCTGGGGCAAATTCGAGGACAGAGATTCCGCGGATATGAAGGGACTCTGTTCCTGCGCCCCTTGCTCCTGCACTGAGGGAAATTGCACGGGCCCCTGAGAGTATATGCCATTTTCACCTGTGCCTGTCTCATAGACGGGATACGAGTTCGATGGTTTGCCAGTCTGGGATTCCAGGGCTTGAGAGTAGCCAGAGCTGGTTTCCACGTAGGTCGCTGGCGGCATGTCAGAGACTCTGCCGTCGGGATACTTCCAGAAAATCTTGTTCTCGTAACGCACGCCATTTTCCACGGTGTACTTCGGGAGATTCGCGAACTGTGGCGGAACACTCGCGTACTGAGGATCAAAGTTGGTGGGACTTTGCGTGGAAGTGGGCACGATCTCGCTCTGGGCGCCGTAGCCATGAGGATCTTGGTTCGCTTGGACGTTTTGTCCACGATAGGATTGACTAATCGCGGGTCGACGATAGAAGGAAGAGTGCGCCGTATAGTCGAAGGAATTACCTTGAGCGACGTAAGCCGATGGATTTTGAGTCACGTAGTCCGTCGGCTCTGTAGGGGCGTAGGATAAAGGAGACGAAGTCGTGGAAAGGGCAACGTTGTTTCTATACCCGGAATTCGAATAACCGTATGGACGAGCAGTGGGTCTTGGAGTGGACACGACGTTTTGATAAGACTCCAAATTTAGGCTACTCGCTTTGTGTAGTTTCGTGCGAAGCCCAAAAACATGCTGACCCCTGGATGCTGGTTGAAAGTTCAAATTCCGGAAGTTCGAGTGAACTTTGGACCGCGAAGAGTCAAAGGTGTTCTCCTGATGACGGTACTGTTCGTAGGATTTAGAACCTTCGTTCTGTCGATTAATCGGCTCGACCTTCTCGATGATGGTCTTAGGCAAGAAAGGACTGATCGATTCCTCGATGCTCACGGTCGTGCCGGTCTTTCCACCGGGAAAGTAATAGTTGTACCTTCCAGATTGTAGTGTATTCCTCTCGAAGCCGTAACCAAGGCGGTTGTTCACGGTTCTCTTCGACTTCTCCTCGGACGTGGAGTTATCGTCGGTGGTATCGTTGCCAAAATCCAAAAGAATGATCGGTGGTAAAATCGGTAATTCGTTCTCATCCTGTTCTTCCAGCGAACCCTCGTCCTCGTCGCTCTCCGTTTTAGGCTCCTGGGGGTCGTTCACTTCGGCCTCCCCACTTCCGGGATTTTCTGCCTGGCAGAGAGCGAGTATCAGCAGGACCGCGGCGATCTGAAAGTCAGGGACGCCGGTAAAAGAATCCTGCTGCGTACGTAACGACTCGTTAATCATCGATCTTATGGCTCGATGATCCAGTAACGGTGATATTACTTTCACCTTTCTTCCGCTCTCGAAACCCACGTCTCGCTCGAAGCTTCTCCTCGAGGTACGTTTCTGGTGTGCGTCGATAATTATTAATCCGCGGACGGCATTTATCGAGCTTACATTCCCTCTGTCTGTGTGTGTGTGTGTGTGTGCCTGTACGTGTGTCTGTCCGTCTATGTATGCGCATGCGTGTATGCGTACGTGTGTGAACGTGTAATTGTATGCGAGTAAAAGCGGTTCAAATCATCCTGCCTGCAGTGCAATCGAATATAACGTAATGTATGTCTAATATAAATACACGGATATTATCGGGATTGCTGGATAAGTGAATTAACGACCAAATATAATTACTATTATATATAATACATTCTGATAACCTTAATAACTGTATTTACTAAGTGCTGAAATAAACGATCTAAGTATGCAAATACACGTTGACACGTTGTGCGAGATATAAATTGATCTCCTGTGCAAACAACTATCCTGCACGCTGCATTAACTACTGATAAACAATGCTAAAGAGTTTTTAAATGCACGATTGATATAACAGTTGAATCTATAAACATGAATTAGTCGACCTATGTTACACCTGTTTAGTACACACTTTATTCTGTAAATCGTAAAGTAATCTTTATCTCCTACCTTCCGCTCGGTCTGAGGATCGAGAAAAGAAATTCTAGAATCGGCAGTTTGAACGAAATTATACGTTAGACTTTGCCTAAAAGGAATTCGACGGTTTTAGAAAGCAGCGCATCAAATTGGCTGACGGTAAAAGGGTTGGAGGAAATCGCTGAATTTGCCTTTGCGAGGTCGACCTTGGAGAGAAAGAGCATGGATTTCTACAAGGTCAGAAGCAGAGCCGAGTCCGTTGCAGGCCGGACCTGAGAGAACGGGTTTCATGCGGCGTGCATTCGCGGTTTTCTCCGCTTTCTTTAGTAAACACACGTCTGAAGGATATCCACGCTGAACGTATCGACGTCTCACGAGTGCGCTGGCAGGATGGATGGCTGAAAACTCTTCTAATATCGAGAAACGCTAAGCCGCTTAACGGACTTTATGGATAATTATTCTGCCGCATAATTTCCGCTCATTTCGACCGCCCAAGAGGTTCGAATGTGTCGAATAAAGTAGCCCGGGACTTTTCCATCGAGTTAATGCAGTGGTTCTTAGCTCGATATTATTTTTCGAAGCAGGAAACGCTGTATCGCGAGATAATTTCTTTTTTAAGATTGTACGAAGAGGTACGATGGTAAACGTTTAACTTACGAGATATGGTCTTTCATCGCTACATAATATAAATAAAACATAAAAAAAAGGTGTCGGCGTAGGCTTAGGCGTGGTCGATAGAGTGGCTCCTCGAAACGTAGAGCCTTGCGCGATGAAAATAATCGAAGAAAGGCAAGTGCAGAAAGCTCATTAAAAGATTCACTTGTAATTGATGGAAATCGTGATCCTCTGCTCCTTCACACGCGATTGGGATACTTTCATTGAACAAGAAAATATCTTATTATAAATACCAATTTCTCTTTTTCAAGTACACAAGTTTATTAAAGCCCGTATTCTTGATTTTTTGCACGGCAAATTGATTCGTAATGTGCACTATTGCACGGTAAATATCGATTCGCTTCGTTCCTATCGTTCAGCTTTGATGGAGGCCAAGGCGGAGGTTCGGATAAAAAATTCCTGATAATTCTTTCTCGAAGGTAGAAAATAAGTATCTTGAAGATTCAAAAGACGGCAGCAGTTAAGGCGATTAAGAACCACTGCTCCAACGTAATCCGCCGCATAATTTATCGCCGACGACCCCGAATCCCCGAGCGTAATAAAAGGGGGCAAAAACCCAATTCCGTAATCGGATGTATATAATGCTGCATTAGTTTTACCGAATTTGCCTTTTTGCCCGATTGGAAATCGGGCATTACCTAACGCTTAAAACGGTCGAATTTCGTCGAACCGAATCGAGACGCGGCTTCGAGCATCCTCAAGGACTTTCACTGACTTGCTCAAGAGCATCTGCCGCGGCTACTTTGTCGTTGTCTCTCCATCGAGCCAACACGCTCGTGGACGAAAGAAAATCAGAAACACTTTCTCCGTAATTACGTTCGGCCGATTCCGGGAAGCGATTGTACTGTCGAAAAACAAGAGGCGAATTTCCTTGTCGCCCATCGCGACCCACATACGAGTGATTTTTCCGTCGCGCAATTTTTTTTTCGGATTCGCCCGATGTCACGCCTGCGGTGCTGAGTGATTTATTGAGATATCGATTAGAAATTTAATTTATTCAAGGCTTACCGAAGGTAAAAATAGAAATGAGCGCCAAGAGAAATATTGAAAAGCGATTGTTTTGTCGAGAAACTAGGAGCTATTTTTTTGGTCCGTCGCGCTTCTCTCGGCTCGCTTAATATCGGGACTGTGGCACGAAGATGCGATAGAGCCATCGAGATTTCGATTAGAAATTTGGCTTATTTAGGGTTTGCTGATGGTTGAAGTAGAAATGTTGAATACTAAAGGATATGTTCAAAGGGAAGACTAAGTACGATCGCATTTTTCACGCTATTGATAGTAATCGTCAACCTTCGACAATGATTAATAATAACATAAAATATCCTAAATTAACCGCGAAAAACATCTACAAAATAAAATAAATATGACACATGTGGCCTCTGGCATAACTGTTTTTGTATTTTTCTACTCTATATTGCTTTTTAATGTTTCACATCGAGATTCGATGCCAAGAAAAACAAAAGTGCTCGAAGAAGCGGGACAAGCATTGACGATTTGTGATAATGAGCACGAGTTGAATAATTTTTATGTTATACTACTTTATGTCACTTTGCATAATACATATTAATGTATAGTAACGCAAACGGAAAGACATGATAAAATCCGGTGATTTAATGTTACCCCATTTTGTATCAATTATGTTAAAAAGCTGCAATTTAGTTACCAGTGCAATTTTATTACCGACGGTTGAATTTCGCGATAGCGTATCACTTACTGTGTCGTGAAATAAACGATGATCGTGTAATTAACTAACAGTAGTGATAACGATTACATCGATTATGCTGGACCAGTGCTTACGCATTTGCAATTAAGCCCCGATTATATTAAACTGCTGTAATGGAATTTCCCATGCGGTTAAATGGATCGGGCAAACCATGTTATCTACAGGTGCGTCTAATTACATATTACTGACATTACTGACGTGCGTTATGAATTTGAAGTAGGTTTAAAAGTAAATCACGCTCCGCAACCAAATTTCCATACATTTCCTTCAAACCAGCTACTCAAAAACGATCGATGCCATTAAAATGGAATGCTACAATTACACGAAATTTCAAAAATCGCTATTTACGCTTATGTAAATACAGACAGAGGATTGTTAGCACCATTATCTAAAATCGAACAAAAAGGTATGGAAAATAAGAATGCCAGCAGTACAAACCGAATATAAAAATTCATCAAAATAAAGCAATCAATATCGGGAGCCCAAACGACCAGCCATCAAATATTCCGAATGCTTTATTCGACATGCATCCATAACCACGAAAACCAGACTACTCTTGAATCCTTAATCGTTCGATTTTCGCACGTCTAGATAGTCCACCGATCGAGGATCCCGAGAAAATAGTGAACAATAGATACTCGAGACCCGGAAACGTCTAATGTCTCTATCACACCGCTCGCAGACACTATCCAGGCGAACCTGATCGCTGCCTGTCAGTCACGATGCACGTCGTTCCTCCGTTACGCTCCACTGGCTCGCGTCGCTCGAAACGAAAAAAAAATGGGGATCCTCGTAACGAATCGCGAAGCGTACAATTTCTACGAGCAAACTCGCCCTCGAAGCAGCTAATCGAGGATTCGGAGGGAACCTTGTACTTACGTGTATCCTCGTGAGCTTCATGCCGACCGACCTTAAACCTGCTGGCTTGGCGGACTTGTCGTGTATGTTTGGTACTGATGAAGCGGAGGCTACAGCATCCCACCTTATATGCCCTCGCTTCGGGTGCGAGAAGGACACCATCATTATAGTTTCACCACAGCGAGACACAGACGCTATTCACGTTCGATACGGACGGGAAGACACCTGGCAGCAGCGTAGGGATGTCATTCGATACGCGTGCCAATCATTTTCGATTCCGGGGGGAAGGAGATCGGTGATCCAGATTTCAGATTGGATCGAGGCGCTACCCTCGAGCCACTCTGTCGCAATGACACCGCGCTTTTCTAAAGGGTGACGATAGATCGCCCTGCAGGCGTAATCCGGTTACGTATTGCGTCCTGCGCTTTTCAAAAGTTTAAGCCGCTGGCTGTGCGAGAAATGAAATTGCCCTGGGCTATGCATAATGGAGCGTCGCTCGCGATTTTAGTTGCACTTGATTCAGAAAACTAGGACCAAGTATCGTGTTACTGTTTAGCGGATGAAACGTATCGTGTGGAAGAAAGGAGGGCGTTAACGATGAAGCTGATTCCGAAAGTGCGTAAATTCGTGTGGAGCGAATATGAAAGGCGGGAGGAACTGGGATTCTGTTCAAATGATTTCGGATGTCTACACCACTGGTTCATCTCTGCAGTACCCGCTTTCTCGTTTGAGCCTGCTTCTGATGAACACATATGTACCGTCCTGTATACGCACGTTCCTAACGTCAACGTTCCTCCTGTCGTGTATGTAACGCTGCCCATGCCGGATGTCAGCTTTACGATTATTGCCAAACACCGCTGTTACACCAGGGCATCGCAAAATTGATATTATATGGCGAATCAAGGCTCCGTGCATTGGTACACGATGGCCGATTGTTCCATTCGGCTGCTATTTGTTTCTCCCATTTCTGATACCGTTTATTATGATTATTTACCCTAAAACTTGTACCCGCAAGGGTCTATTCTCAATTTTACGTATAAAAATTCAAAGATGATAGACTAAATCCAAAATTCAAGTTTTCACGCACTGCACTCTGCATAATTCTTTTAATACAAGAGATCCCAATGAAAAATTAACAAAAAATTCAACAAAAATAAACAACATCGTGAACTTAAACTTTAGCTGCGGCTGGTGGATAAAAGGATTGAAACTTCCTCAATCTCTGCGCAGTGAAAATACCATACAAAAAACTGCGATATTTGCGCCAGCGAAACGAGGCAAAACTTGCATCGAAGAATAATACACGCGATTCGTGTTCGGCTCCCCTCTAGTTGTTGGTTTGTTTTTTCCGCTAACTGATTAATCCCTCTGGTCCAACCGAAGCGCAAGCGGCGGCGAGAAGAGCCACAGGTTGATTTCGAAGGTTTTATTGGAAAAAAAAAACGTACAAAAAACATCGTAACTATACAAGCAACAGTGGGAACGGTGCTAGATTTACACGTGCTGCGGTTTTACACGACGGACTAGATACGATGACGCCTCCAGCTGCCGGTGGTCGTCCGGTCGTCGTGATATCCGCTTGGCGGCGTCCAGTGCTCTACTGACCATCCTACTGCGACATTCCTCGATCCTCGCTCCTAAGGAATCCCGGTTATTATTCAGACTTGCGTTTCTTGTGCAGGAAATTCAGCTTGGAGGGCAAAAATCCGCCTTCGAGCTTCAGTGGCCTCTCGCGGTACCTGGAATTTAATCGACTATTAAAACGCGCTGGTCCTGGAGCTTCGGAGTTTTTGGTTTACCTGCCGGCGTCCTGAGCAGCGATCACGTTGCTCGGGACGTACGTGTCCAGTAAGGATCTAGGCTGGGAGATGGTGGCTGAGCTTTTGACGGAGGAAGACTCGTTATCCCCCGAGGAAACCGCTACCAGCTGAGTAACGCCTGCTTTGAAGTCCTGGGCGGGCAAACGTGGCGGCACGAAATGAGTGGTGGGCTCTGAAGGGACCTGTGAGAAGGACGCTCTTGAAAATGGTAAAAAGCTGAGGTGCGGCGGAAGAATTACGCTACGGTCGTTTCTTTTATACGCTACGCGGTTTCCAACAGGAAGAACTTTTTTGAATCGCATTGATATTCTGATTTCGTACACTGATCGTGTATAGTCGTTGTATATCGTTCACATATATCTATAGAACCTACTTTATTCTAAATCATTTTCGATCTTAGAGGAAGGAACGTTGGAAATTATGAACAGAAAGATTATGTCTTTTACGCAGCTTATAAAACCGGAGGAAAGCTTCGTTTTAAACGGAGACTTTTTCTCGTATATCAAAGAGTTTGATACACAGTACTTTCGATCGTACATCGTATTATATTAGATAATAAACCAGTTTTTTCCAGAGCTTCGTACATTCGCTACACCGACACTGAAATTTCATAAAACTCCTCCAACAATCTTCCAATTAATTGCCAGGTGCATTTTCCTAGATTCGCGTTTACCAACCTTGGCGTAACTTGCGGAGGCGCCTTGGTTCTTGTGGGGACGAGAAACTTGTTTCGATTGTTCCTGGACGATCGTTGGAGAAACGTACACCTGCTGCGTATCGAACTGATTTCCAGATCCGTGAAGAGTATTATCCTGCGCGTACACCGGCGTGTGTGCGTAGAAATCAGTGTAAATGGTGCCAGCGTCCGCATAAAGTCCCGCTGGTTGAGTATAAACGAACTGCGGTACGTATTGTTGCTTTGACGGGCCAAGATACGCTTGGGTATAGAGCAGATTTTTTCCTTGAGCGTATGACTGATCTTGGGCGTACAAAGGCGCCGTTAGAAGAGGGGACGAGCCAAATTTCTTTGATGTAACAGGTGTTGAGTAAACGCTGCCTTTCGAAATCTGAAACATCGATCCACAGTGGAATTACGGGTAAATAGGACTCGCATAGTCGGATAAACTTTCCTTAATTTCTTATGTATTATAGACAACGGCCACTTGCCGTCTCTATGCTATTTATCATTGGTGCTTTTAATATATTCACGATCCCGAAATATGAAACGCCTTCATTCCGCGCGTATAGACGGCTTTACGTAAATGCCAAGTTTGAGTGTATTTCAAATTTTCAGTTTATTCAAATGCTGCCGTTTATGACGGTCTCCCGCGGTTTATATATGAAGTTAAGGAATGCAAAGGCGATAAATAACGTTTAAGCACGAGTATTTCTCGTAGAGCTCCCTGTCTAATGTGTCAATCATATCTTTCTCAATGCAAAATGTGTCATTTATAATAATCCACCTTGGTCGTAAACGTCGCCGGCACAGCGGTTGCGTATTTTGAGGCGTACTCCACCGGGGTAGACTTTAGAGGAACGATTGGCTTTTGATTCAACACCTGTGCATACAGTGGGAGAGAAACTTGATGACTGGCCTCCGCGGCTAACTGGTGCAATAACGACTGCGATGAAAATCCAGCGGCCCTTGCAGCAGCGCCGTCCAAATTCGAATAGTAAGACAACAGCTGGCTCATGGGAATGTCGATGTAAAAGGATTCTGAAAAGAACATCTGGTAAGTGAAGTGTACCAACATAAATAATGTCGAATGGATTTAACGACAATATCAATTTTGTAACCTTTGTTCGAGGTTTTCGCATATTTATCTGCGAATCCTTTTTGCTGCACGCTTTGGAGCTGATTTCCAACGATGATTTCTGGCTGATAGAGATATTGTTGCGATTCGAGGTTGCTCGGTGCGACGTCCTTAGCAGAAAAGCCTGGCTGTTGCTGATATCCGCTGTAGTATTGTAAAGGAGAGACGTTTTGCTCCGGTAGAACCGTGTTTTGCTGTTGGTGCTGATGTTGGTACGCGTTCTCGTGCACAGCGTATTTATTCGGATTCGTGTACTCTTCCGATGGAATCTGTTTAGATCGGAAACGGGTTTAATATACGTTCAAAAATCGAGGAATGTGTTTTTTTACTCCTGTATCGGGCAATAATATATGATCTTATTTTTCAATAAAAGAAAAAACATACCTCTTAATTCAACTACGTAGCACTGAGCATAATAAAACTTACACGGCAAAAAATTAAAAAAATTTCTACATATGACTATCTATTATATAAATTAAATAGTCAGGGATTAGCAACAGCGTGCCACCCTTGCGATTGTGCGATTATATTTTCGATTTAGTTTTAGATATAAACATTAATATTTGCCACAAGCGTAACGCGTTATTAACCCTTTCATATGGTAGTTCGCTCCACAGGAGCGACACCACTGAACGGACCACCGCGCCGCAAAATGCGCACATTCATATCGATAGGCATACAGGTCTTCGCATAGCTGCCGACTATAGCCGGCACCAGTTGACATAGGTCGTCGCATGGCTGCCGGTTATAGTCGGCACTGGTACACACTGGTCGTGGTATGGCTGCCGGCTATAGTCGGCACCCGTAACGAAAGGGTTAGTAGGGGGGGTTACTACGATGTTACGGAATATTACGAGGTGTTAATGGGAATTTAAAGTACTGATTCTAGGACTGCTTACATTATACTTCACATTTTTCGTTTGCGACGGAGGGACGTACGCAGTGGATTGATCCGTCGATCCTTTGTATCGATCACTCTCATGCTGATATTGTTGATTAGTCTCCGGCTTTGCCAGATATTTCGCCTCGGCTTCTTGAAGTGCACTGGATTTGGAATTGCTCTCCGCTCTCAAATTATCTCTCTCGATGTCATCCAAGTTGATCTTCTTTTCTGCGTGAACGCCGATAAGCAGTACTCCCAATATTACGTAGAACTTCTGTGAAAGTAAATACCAGTACCATTAGTCTTAAAATGTTTGTTAAGCAACAGGTTGCTTTGAAAAATAATTAATCATTTCCGAGATTATACGGTCACCAAGTATCCTATGTGTAATTAAGCTTCATTACGACGAAGTTTCTCTACCAGCTCTGATTTTATTCAAACTGCATGAAAGTTTTAATGTTCCGTTACGAATGTTGATAGAGAAATTAAAAAATAAATATAAACGATAGATAATGATATATTTATATTATCTGCGATAAAACTCGGTATTCGTTTTGACAAGGTCGACTAATGCCTCTTTCGATGAAGAGCAATAAAACTACATATTAAAATTTCGCAAATTGACAACGTGCGTGCAAGGTTTTACGCGGATTTAAACATTATGCATAATCGAGATACAGAATACGCAATGAAGTTCTTAAAAAGACGGCAGATACTGTCAGAGCGAAACCAATGAGAGAAGAAATGATTATTTGAAGCGGATAATGCCGATATAAAGCGGAAGGCTTGATTATTCGTTCACCATTGCGATTTCCGGCAAAAAACAAACTTGCACCAGCTACACTTTCACTGCTCGCGAAGTTCTGGGTCAAAGATCCGGTATGGACCACTCTTTTATAGACTAGCCGACTGGGCCCGATTGGGGAGGGCCACTCCCGCGGACAAGTGTATCACCTCACGTACGTGGAAGTAAAAGTCTCTCTTTTTGTTACTCGTAAGCGAATTTCGATGCAGGCCAAAGTACTGTGCGCCGCGGTGACCGGAAATTGGAAAGTGCAAACGTTAGGAGTATTTTACTACCATCGCGAGTGGATCTTCTCATTAACCGTTCAACCGAGGAGGTAAATAATACATCATTATTGAATAACATTGTTACCCAACACGTTAGCTATCGCATGCAATGTATCCGTGTAACGAAGAAAGCTTTTTATACATTTATACAACGAAATTATTTAAATATTTCGCACAACATAGAAAACGATGGAGTATATACCTAACCAAAAATTTGCATGACATTTTTTAAAGTTATTATTTTAAAATAATTATACGAGGTGTGGAATAGAAAAGAACATAAAATAAAATATACTAAAAATAGGTAACAAAATACAGAGCGCTTCTGAAAATGTATATTTATTGATGCACATATAACGAAAATCGATCTACGATCGTATAGGAGCTCGATCCACAGATCTTCTCGATACATTCCACGCGTGAGCGATTACAAGAGATGCACTATACTTAATAAAACCACGAAAAATATAAAACTGTCCATAGCGGTTAATTTTCTCAACGAACGAAGGTAATGAACGCGTTAATGTTAGCCGATAAAATCAAATGCACGACAGCATTTGCCCGATGCAAATTTATAGGCGTTTCTTATTGGTTAATTGATCATCGTAAACGCTAGTCCGTTTTCCTCAACGAATTGCTCGTTTCGTAAGAAGATAAGCATCGGCGCGCTTCTATGGAGGCATTATGATTCAAGGCCGGCTCTACCCGCTTTACGTTCGATCAAGCGGCGCCGTATAATTTTAATCGCGTGCTTAAAAATCCGACGGTTGAACGAACTGGGAACATCTTCCGGTATCTACTTACCATGTCGTATGGATATTAAAAAATACGGACACGGCACAAAGAACCTAGCTCTACTACAAAACCAAAGCAGTCGCACCTTCTCTTATATAGCCTTTATCCCTACCCACTGCATCCCCTGTCGGGCAACGCTTCGCTTCTGGATTGCTGACGGTATAATAATCCGCGTTGGTTATAGACCACGTGCTGAAGAATATCCGCGTGATCCTGGTAAAAGTAAAGGCAACCAGCAGATTGCCCTTTCGCGCTTCGATGGCGTATAATTCGAATTGCTCGTCTTACAGAAGCCTGGACTCGGTGTCGTGAAAGGAAAATTGTGGGAATAAAAATCGAGATAAGGAGGGTAAATAATAGATATTTATGTGTTTTATGTATTTATTTATTTATTTTTTTTTAATAAACTTAAAGACATCGACTGCTTAGGTCTTTGGCCTATTCATGTTTGTATGCGTGTTTGTCAATGCGAGATATCGGATTGTTTGTACGCTTTGCTGTTACTTGTAAGCGAGTACGAGGGGACCGAACGTTCCTGGCAGCGACTTGATTTTCTCGGATAATCATGCGCGTTTATCGCTTCTCATTATAAAAATGAGCACATCGCGAAACGAAGAATTTCTCATGGTCTAATAACGGCTATCGATGGTACGCATACTTTCAGCCTACTTGATCTATCCTAGGATGTGCGCATTGTCGATGCTCTGCGAAGCGTTTAATGACATACAGGAAAACAATGGTCGTTGAAGAAAGTCGATATACCCGTTATTTAGTAACTGTTTAAAAGCGTACATTTGGCAAAGTGGACGGACCGTCGTGCATTGGCAGAATGACATCGTTATATATAACGTGATATATCACGAGGCATGCTTGTATTTTGGTATTTGGGATTTGGATCGATGGTAAGGTGCCTTTGGAAAATTTCGAATTTCATCTTAACCGGAAATGCGTTAAAAGAAAATGTCGTTATGCATCGCTTAATATGATTTTCTTAAAGAGGATTCGATAATGTTTCTAATATAAGAAACAAATCCACTCAAGATTATGTAAAGACCAACGCGTTTTTCTTCATAGAAAATTCAATATATGTTTAAATAAAAATCTTGCCAACAGATTTTGTTCTCAAGTATTCGCATATAATAAGGAAGAGGTAATAATAAACGACGATTCACATTTCTCTACTCAACGCCAACCGCTTTCTTACAACAGCCAAAAGCTTAGATTTACTCAGAAATTCTATTCGCACGCGCGTCTGACGCAGGTGCTTAAATCTCTTTGAAGCAATACGAAATGCGTACACATCTATTTAATCAGGCACAGTGCACTATCTTAGCTTCCAGAAATCACATTGCTTCCCTACTTGCAGGAGTATAAAGGAAACGGAGATTAAAGCGTGATTTTACGCCGATAATAGTTTAAGGAAGAAAAACAATTTGCATTTAACTCGGAGTTTAGAAGAATCATCCCTGCAGAGGTTCAGCATTTGGCCCAGTGTCGCCGATTCTAGGTAATCCCCTCGTAAATCGTTCTCAGCTTTCCTCGCGCAACAAACTCGTAATTATTATCTTTTCTCACGCCTCGTTGCATTAACTTGCTAATGGAACGACTTAGCTCGCTTCCGGGCCGCGTTCGAAGATTCGAGGGATAATCGGTCCTCGGTACGGTGGAAGCTACTGCTGCCAACCTTAATCGTCCTCAGACGACTTCCTATTATTCCTATCGCAATGGATTTGTTGGAATAACCCGCGATAAAACTCCCAGCGTTATCCCGATCGGCGCGATTTTCATCGCGCCGATCCATTTCCTCGTGGAACATCGGCGAAACCCGATATTGGATAATTATACCCTTCGAGCGCGTTTATCAGCCCGAAGATCGGAGCGCCAAACAATAAGAAAGTCGTTGGAGCATCGAAATCCTCGTCCAACGATAAATACTCGAGGTATCGGAAGGGTTGTCGTAGATCGCGCACCAGATAAAGACGCTGCTTTGCTTTTAGAATTAAAATTCCGCGAGATTCCACAGGAGTGATAGAACAAGAGTCGAACCGGCACACTTTCGAGGACCCCCCAAAAATCCGATCGCCTTGAAGAGAAAAAAAAGAAGGGAGAAAGAAGTCGCGAAGGACTAACGAAGGAATTTATTTCCCAGCCAGTCGTCGCCGAATCGCGATCGCGACGGGAAAAAAGCTGGTTTCTCCGCCATCCGTCGAGGGGGAGGAAGGGAGGGGGGGGGGATTTGAAAAAGGGAACGATCGACGTAACGCCGCGCGGAAAGGAAGGAAAGGCGGCCTCGTAATGACTCGCGATCTCTTTGTTGGTACCGCTCTTTTGTGCCGAAGACGAAGCGATCCGCCGGCGGATCGCGCCCGCTCGGACCCTTTCTTCGAATAATCCACGCGTCCGGCAGCTCGAGCGGGGGATAAAAAATCGTGCTTTCTACAACCTGGGCGTGGGCATGGCCGCGGCGCGTGGAATGCACCGTTCTATCGAACGATAGCCCTGGCTGCACCGAGGATGGATTAACTTCAATTAAGCCCGGGAACTTTCACGGCCATAAAGCAACCGTCACCGTCGAAATACGTTTAAGTTGGATGGAAAAAAGGCGGGACAGGGGCAAGAAGGGGGGATGGGAAGGAGAGCAGCGGAATCGGCCGATCGATGTTTCCAGGGCCGGGAGGATCGCAATTTGGTCGTGGCACGCCGCCGGGGGAAAAAACATGCAAAGTCTGACCTTTCGGGCTAATCGCTTTCTCGGCTTCGTTTACCTGGCTCGACGCCTACGGTCGTGCATCCGCCTGATTTTTTGCCAGGGAACTCGATCGGAAAACGATCGACGGGGCGCTTTCGAAATTTACGACCATAATTGGTCGCTCAGGATTTGCATCGGGCCCTAGCGAGGCGTACCAGGAAGGGAGGGCGATGCGAGAGGAGTTGTCGTCGGAGGATAAGCCGTGTGCGCGCGTTCGAAAAGTGAGCGTTTAATTGGCGTACATCGTCGGAAGCTCGCCAACCGCGGCCCGTCCCTCTCACCTTGTAATCGTGGTCCGCAAGGAAGTGTCTTAACGCGGCGGTAATAATGCGAACGTTACTCTGGGCATTGGGGAAAAAAAAAAAGAAGAGGACCATAAACGGATTAAAATAGGCGGCAATTAAATGGAGCATCAATTAGAGACCCGGGGATATACCTTAACGCGGCACTGGTTATGCGGACGTTTCTTCCGGGATAAAAATAACGCACAAGGCGAGCCTCCATCAGGACGAACTTTCGCTGAACATAGCAAGAAAGACGTTCAACGCGACAGGCTTATCCCGATGATTATAACGACAATGCGAGACGAGTCGCCTCGTGAGTACCTACATCGATCAGGGATACGAGCGAACGTCTTGACGCATAAATCCTTGGCCAAACTTAGGTTCTGCGGCATCAGCGCCCAAGTGCCGAGCGATAAAGTGTAAGGATGGCCTTAACAGAGACAGTGCCTGGCGTAGCAGCTCGGACGCATTTCTTCTGGCCGAGAAAATTGTGCAACCGTTATTCTGAGAGCTAAAAAGGCGGTACAAGCCGGCTCGTTACGGTAAGGGCATCGATTAAAGGTACCGTGCACTTTCTCCCGGGGCAAGGTTTCGGCAAGTCCCACGAAACACATCCTCGAAGTTCCGCTCCATTCGAGGAGTAACGGGCACGGAGCTTTCCGGTTGTACCTGCCAGATCGGGATCAAGCCCGCGAGAAAGTAAGAGGCTTGGTCCATCCGATTTTATTTTAGACCATCGACACGCTCACCAGGGAATGCGAGAAATAAAGTAAAACGCCGCGGCTCTCTCTCTCACCTGCCACGGCGAACACGCGACTCCGACCGCCGGATCGCGGCTTCACTTCCCCTTTCCATTGCGCCCCGCCCGAACGATCCGCCGGACATTGCCCACGACGATCTCTTCCTTTCATCCCGCGGCCCACCTTTTTCAGCCTAACGCCGAGCGAACGTGAAATTTCCGTCCTGCTCCGGACATTAGAGGGGCCAGACGCGTCTCTCCTTGGATCCTAAGCGCACTTCCGCCTGCGGAAAGCGGCCCTGGCCAGGTGTGGCATTGATGCCGGCCGCTTGGTTATCTCCTGCTCGAGCGCTTTGTAAACTTATGTTTGGCGATCGAAGCCGAGTTATACCGTTGCCAAGGTGCTTTCGCTGTTGGACAGGAAGAGGGAATATGTCTGAGTAAAAAGGATTGAGGTTTGCATTAAAGAGCGATGGTTGTTGATTTAGATCGTGTATCGTGGAGAACTTGCGGGACTATGAATATATGTTTGTTACTGGATCTGGATATGTTTCTAGAAAACGTGTATGGTCAGGAGTAAAAAATTGACTGGGTGTTGAAGGAGGGATGATTTGTTCTTTTAAGAGTGTTATGGAATCGGTAATATATATTCTTTGTGTATGTTATAAAGTGCCTCGCGTGGTGTCTTTTTACTCATTTTTGTGCGCGATAAAGGTATTTAAGTGTTTGAGGAAAATGGATTGTAAAGTGATTATTGAAAAATTCTATGGTTAAAGATCAATAAATACTAGTGGCAACCGATATATTGAAATAGATTAAGACGCGGCATGAGCTATTATCGATAAAGTTTGCCTTTCAACGTTGTATCGAATTGTTCGCTTTATCCTTGAAGAAATCGGTATCTTGGAACTAAACACACCTCGCGGATATAGCAGTTACGATTGGCAGATGTCGGCAATTAAGCAGTATAATCTACTAATTGAAAAGTCAGAGTGAAGTGCCAGATTCGTCGAAGGTTCGCAGAAATAACAGCGAAAGTAAAACGGATGAGAGGGAAAAAGGCAAAATGGAATTTGCAAAAAGGAGAAAGGCATACAAAATCGAAGAAGAACAGCAACGGTAGTTTATTGCTAACGACACAAAAAAAAAATGAGTACAGAATTTACATATATGTGGAACACGTAACGCTCATAAATAAAGATATCACGGCAACAGGCCACGGGTCAAAACGAGCATAGCACCGAAATCCGTGGAATTCTGAAAAGAATCCCTGGAAGTAATGGATAGAAGACAAATTTTGTATCGTCTAGATGAAAGTACTACGAAAAATTAGAATACGGTGAGCTGAAAATTTGCACACCATTTCATATCTCATGATTTGCATTGTCTATGGATATTCGTATCCTAAAAAGTACGAAGACCGAAGGTTGTTGTCGTCTCTACACGATGCTCTATCCTCAAAATTGCTACAGATACCGCAATTTAGTTTCACAAAAAATGTTTCACGCGTAAAACGACAATACTCTTCGATCCCTCTTAGCAAAATATTAGTGACACGCAATTTCGATATTCTAATAGAAACCACAGATGTTACATTCAAACGTGAAACAAAAATGAACGAGAACCTCTTAACGCGGGATCCTCTTAAGAATGTAGTCAAAAAAAAAGAAGATTCTCTTTAGCGCAACGTAAAATATTGAAGGACTAAACGATCAGTACTCTTTGGCAACTATCGGTTAAAAAATTAATCAACAAGAGGCTCTTAGACCGATCTACGATAACAAACTACGATAATTTCCTTCAAAAGAACACCGAAAATCGTGCTAAAAAATAAGATCGCATATTTTCTTACATAATCTACGAGATAGCACCACATTTCCATCGATACATATTCGACCTGGAAATCGACTAGACTCGATTTATCCCTTATTGGTCTGCTTTGCACCGAAGTTTACATCCTCCAGATTAGTCTTGTACTGTTGGGTCTGCTGAGTAGACGCCTGGGGCGCGTTGTAGCCGGCGTATTGATAGCTGTAGGCCTGCGGCGTTTGCATCGTAACGAAATTCTGGTTCTGATAGGAGACCGCCGATCGCTGCTCGCCATCGTAGTTCTCCCCTTGCTTATCCTCGCCCTGGCCCAAAGGAACTTCGTAATTCTTCCCCATCTGCGGATTGACCGCCTGGTACCCCTCATAATCGTTCGTCTGTGCAGTATTTTGGGCCATCTCCCGCTGCTCTGGCGGCATGTAAATCCCCTGATTCTCCTCCATGCCCACCTGTGCCAAAGGTGGGTACTTGGCGTTCTTCATCAATGGCGCTGGAAGCTGGCCGCCCAGCTTTCCAAGATTACCACTCACCAAATAAGCCAAGCCAGTCTTCGCGATGTTGGGTACTTGGCCGTAGGGCTGCACTTCCTTGTAATTGCCCTGAGCCGCGTAGGACGCGTCCTCTTGCTTGGCGTTGCCATTGAGCCCGTATGGAGGATACTGCATCAACCGCGGCTCTTGAGCCAGGAGCCTTACCAGAGTGTGCCTCATAAGCTGTTCCAGTTGCTGGGCCTTGGCGTACGGAGCGGGAAGAGGGTAGTCCGGACCCACAGGTTGGCCCGCCACACTCACCACTCTGTACGTGGTTTTGGGCAGAGGTATCGGTAGGTTCTTGAGCTGCACTTCGGGCACCTGCTCCACCTGATTGTAAGGACTGGCGGCTTTGTAGGTGCTCGGCTGGCCATCGAGATCCTTGGAACCGGGGGATATGTAATTCCCATCGTCCATGTACTGGGAGCTGTCTTTGTTGTACTCGTTGTCCTTGGACTTCTGCTTCTTGGGGGGCTTCTTCTCCTCCTCCCTCGAGTCGTGGTCGCGATAAGAGTCCTTCGCGGAGGAAGAGTAATCGGAACTCGGCGGTGGCGGCGGCGGGAACAATGGCTGATTGTAATAGGGGTAGAAGTACGGAGGGTGGTAGTACATGGGGGGATACGAGCCGGAAGAATAGGGCGCGGTGGTGTAGTGGGAGCCTGGATATGGCGCTGGAGTTACCGAAAACGGGGAGGAATAGCTGTTGTACATGCTGAAGGGGGAAGGCGTGTAGGTGTACGGAGTGGTGCTGTAATAAGTCGTGCCGGAATAAGGGGTCGTGGAACTTGTCTTCGGGTAAGGATTGTAATTGGGATAGTAAGAATCCCGCGGGTAGCTCGTGGTGTAGCTCGTGCTGTACGACTCCCTCGCATCGACCTTGGGCGCGTAGAGTTCGGGTGTCAGATGCGTTACCATGTCGGTGCCCCTCTTCATCAGCTTGGGGCTGTAGGGATAGACGGGGTATATTGGCAGAAAGGGTTCATTGTTCGGGTCGTTGGTTTCTTTGTACCTCTGCGCGAATATTGCCGGCGCCAGCAGCAGCAACACCTGCAACGATACATCGGTCTTAATCATTAAGATGCTTTTTACTCCACCCGACTGATCAATATTCTACGAACTTCCGATCCTAACCATCGATTTTCCTTCGAGCATCCTTACGCGCTATATAAAGCACGAGAAAGCTCGAACAATATAAAAGTACCGCGTGTAGAGGAAAGTGCGAGTTAACGAATATACGTCCATTTTCCGATTCCTCGATATATGCCGACAACGATTCCAAGCAAAATGCTAACAGGACATTTAATTATCCCTATGTACGTCGGGATATATAACAAACAAAGAGTCCTCGCAGGTGATGAGCGCAAGGGTGGCCGCGATAATTGAATTTCCTCACTTCCGTAGATACGGGCGCGTGCACGAGCTAACAGCTCGCCGAACAAAGGCGGCGTATACCAACCAGCAGCTCCATGTCGATCACGCGTCACTTTTATCCGTCGATAATTGCGAGACTCGAATATTCCTTCTTCCGCTCTATTTCATCCGTTCGCTCTTATCGCCGTCACTGCCGCTAACTGACCGCCCGTGATACGAAAGGCCGGACGGCTCCACTTCTAATGATGCATCCCCCGACATTGAATTTCTCCTTTATACCCGGCAACCTGAAAAATACCGGAAACTAGTTTAACTTTTCCCCGGTCTTATATGTGCAGCACTCAAGCGCCGGTACACGCCCGGTTTAAGCAGTGAAAAGACCTCGTGGAACGTCTCCTGATCGGCGATCGGACTGGTATCCGTACCTCGCGGTGGGATAAATGGAGCCGGTCACGTCGCCTCGAGAAGGAAAGGAGACGTTCCAAGCGTGAAAGCTCTTCCTACGGAGGTCCTGAGACGGACGAGCACGAGGATCATACCGGGGAAGGAAAAGGTGTACGATGGACGTGATCTCCGTTCGAAATTTCAGAAAAATTGCCGTTGGCTTCGATTAATCCGACAGCGATACAGCCTCCGCGCGATTAGCAGAAGGCGGTTTCGAACGGCGGAAAGATCACGATCGGTTTCGGTTGTTATGACAAAAGCTACGTTTTCGTGCACTCGATAGAGAAATCGTTGCTGTTCCTACTCGTGCTTGATATACCTGTTAAGTTTTTCCGATAATGTACTTGGGGTTGTTTTCTCGATAACCTACCTGCGTTGCGACACAGATCCCACTTTTTTCCCTTACGCGCTGATTAATCGCGGATCAAGCGTGGAGAGTTGATATTTGATACAGGCAAAAGTGTGATACACTGTAGTGTATTAGACGAATTCAGGAATGTTTGGAGGAACGAAACTCGCGGAATACGCTGACGCATTCATCGCGTATCTCGACCAACGCGGAAGCTGTGCTCTGGCTTACGAGGGAGTTGACGACAGTTTGAAAGAGGCGTGGGTATTTTGTCCGGCACGCGACGATCTGCAGACGGGGAAACGAGGAAAGGGTGGAGCGATTCGTCTCCTTATGTCTGGTCCAGGAGGCATTTCTGATCCTCACGCGTGTTGCCTCTCGAGGAGCCGCGTCTTTCGACGCAGACGCCTCGATCTGCTTTACTTTCACCCGCGCGGTCTGTCCGCTTCGCTGTGGGGCCACACCTTCGATAACGACTCGTAGCGACATGCCTCGCGGCAAAGTCAAGGTACATTTCTCTCTCTCCCTCTCTCTCTCTCTCTCTCTCTGTCTGTTTCTTTCTCTATTTCTCTCGCATTCTCTCTCTCTCTTCCTCTCGCGGTCTTCGTTTCCTCCCTCTTTCTCTTTTCATCGATCTCCATAGATACGATCACGGTCACTGGGAAATTTGTGACCAGCTTTAGACGAGCACCTTATCTCCGATCCTCGATAGACCATCGCTTAAGCTAAAGACTCTGCCGGCTACCTGAGATATCATTCTGATATATAGGAACAACGCGAAGCTGCGAGAGAAATCTCCAAGGTACGGCGGTAAGCGGTATAATGGAAAGTGAAGATAGTGATATTTGGGTTATAGGAATTTCCCAGCGAATGGAGTATTCGCGAAGAGACAGGTCTGCCCTATTCGAACGCGAGTTGAGATAAAATTCCGTCGATCGTGTCGATTGTTCAGTTATTCTCATTCGATCGTTTAATTTATGATACTCTCCGTATTTCTTTTATTTTCAGTATCAGCTATCTTTGTCCATTGTAAGTCTGCGTATCCAATTGATAAGTCCCGAGATGATTCCGACCTGACTGTACCGCGTGGAAATCGAAATTTTTATTTAATCTTGAGCATTTTAAATATTTATCGCCTGACTATTTTATTGCTTTTTCAATATTGTTAAAAATGTACGTTATATCGCTGGGTTTGTTTATCTGTATTCTAATACGAAGACAATAAAGGATTCGACCAAATAAAAATCACCGTCGTTTGTGTCTAAGTTCGAGCTTTCTAACACAGCCGCAAGCGCACGAGGTTACGAAAATAAAAAGTTCCATGAAAGTGATGCGCACGAGCAGACGGTCTAAGCAACACGACGCAAACGACCGTGATCGTGAACTCGTCTAAGAGAACGGCTCGTGAAGAGTAAGAGCGGTATTTTCCCCGTTTTCGCTGGAAGTGCGTCGTGATCGCCGTCGCACGGTGGTAAAAAATCTAATTCCGGCTGGACAAAAATAATAGTTTTTGATTTTTCCAAAAGATGTTTAATTAAGAATATATATCGATAATCGTACCGAAACAGACGATTCTAACGGTTATACTCAGTATTTCCATTTTTATTCGTAACTACGCAACGGTGAGTAAAGAAATGCTACGAAACTTCAATATATGTAAATTTTCTCATTTTTATATTGTGTATAACAAAATGGAAGGAAATAAAATACAAACCTAATTTATGTACACTTTTCTCTCCTCAAAATTAAAAGCTGGGTGCAGATATAACGAGCCTGTAATAAAACATCTACTTTTATAATCAAGAAGGAAATTAACTTTGACTCGAGCATCCTCAAACAACGTTCTCCTTTGTAGACACACTTTACGAATTTCTCAATAACCCGCAAAAAGTATTCACCACTACAACCTTCTACGTAGTACATTTTCAAATTTTACATCCATAAGCTCTTTCCAAGAAAGGAAAAAGCAGTTCAACGTATACTCAAAGAAATCAAGAAAAATGGTGCACAATTCGCATTTCGATACGTCCTAAACCTCTTTAACATCATATTCAAACAGTTTACTCCTCTTCACATTGTATACCTTCTAAAAACAATTACACAAATTAAGAAAAAAATCCTTCTCTCAAATCTCTTCCTTTACCAATATATCGTCTTATATAACAATACTTTATAATCATCGATCAAGCATCGTGAGAGCATAGCTCATTCGACAATGAATTCGCCCATCTACAATCGGAACTTTTACCACTGTGCGTCGCCGGACGTGAGAGTGAAGCGCATGTAGGTATGTCCACCGCAGAACTGGTCGGAAAATAGTGAAATGGCGGGTTTCTAGGGACAAGTCTCGGGACCGGTGGCTCGTTGGAGAGCAGAGGTGGAAGGAGCTGGGTCTGGAAGCAACGGTGGTATCGCCGTCACTCTCTCGCCCCGCCGCTACTCGCCGACGAGGTGCACGTAGATGCGTGTGCGTGCTCCGTACCGTAACTGGGTCAGGTGCATACGGGAAGCGACGCACGGCTCCTCGCGCCAGCGCACTCCCGAAATTCGCCGATTCCTGTGCGTGGGTCGAATGCTACGACGGTCGAATTCCCAGGGCGACGGGAATATATGAAAGGACGGTGTGCAGATCGTATACGTGAGCGTGGACACGATTTTTGCGGCGCTATTTGATAAAAAAAAGGATAGAGAGGGTTAATAAAGTATTATATATTGGATAAAGGAGGATCTGAATGTGTGGGGCTCGTGGAACGAGTCGTTGGTGTGGATCTGAAGATGTACGCGTGGGAAGACGATAATGGCGTAGGATCGCGCGAAGGAAGATTGTAATAAAGGGGACATATCGGGAGATACGGGTGTGATTGTAGGAGTAGATTTAATGGAGTATATTTATGGGATATATTAAGAGTATATTGTAAATTGGTATAATTTTGGGAGAGAAGTTTAACAAAGAGCAATGATAAAGAAATGTATATAAGGAAAAATTTGGATTTCCAGGTTGTAGAAGGAATACTGAGTGTGGATTTCGTAGTAAGCTTGGCAGTGGTGTGTAATAAAGATGGATCGTAGGAGTGGGGATTGAAGTGTACAGGGCATAATGTAAAATGAAGTTATGACTACAAGAGTCGATTCAACGAATATGAATAATAAACGAGGTCGTAGAATCGAGAATCGAAATATGCAAAGTGTGTCATGCTTCGCGAGCGTAGCTTCAGCGACGAATTTGGCGGACAAAAATTAATGCAAAAGGGTCATGTGATCCTAAATCGAGATACGCAAGGAATACGAGAAAGATTTGCATAATTTTGAAGATTAAAACTTGTGACACGTGAATATAATTGCAGGGATATGTGTGGTTTACAGAAAATGCCGAGAAAGCTTGTAAAACGAACAATAAAGGCGTACAAAGTACTATCTTTGCACAGAACTAATATCGAAGAAACTTTACATAAACCAGCGTCAAAGTCTTATTTTACCTCGTTTCTAGCTTTCAACGATATTCCTACATCTGTAATTTCCTCGAAGCGCGGCAAATAATTGATAAATGAAAAATACATTCTTCTAATAAGAGCAGCACATGTATAAAAATTTTAATGGGTCCTGCTTTCACTTAAAATAGTAATTGCAGACTACACGCCCGCGGGAGCGGACGTGCAAAGATTTACAACCAAGTATGAGGATATCTCTCCAAGTATTATACTTTCGAAGGAAACGCCCAAGGGATCGAAAAGCGCAAAAATTCTGTGGTTTGTATTTTCTCGCCCAAACTCTATCAAACGCGAGATTTGTTTAACTTTACCGAGCCCATAAAACGATATTGCTCCAATTTTGCCTTTACGATTACAAGGAGAAATCCTTTAAGAAAGCCAAAATCCCAATTCCCCTTTATCCAAACATTTACCCCTGAAATTGCGCGTAAGAAGGAAAATTATAATTCGGGTTTTTTTGGAGCGATACAAAGGAGTCGCTGGCTACACTGAATTTTCCATTTGCAAAAATGACCTCAGAGGCAAATCCGTACAATGCTATCGAGGCAAGAAAAAAGTGGTAGGCATAATGGACGACAAGTCCTGGGTAATACGATTGTCTGCGCCGTTAGGTTCGATAGTAAAAGGGTAAAGATGCGTTTAAAAAAAAAAAAAAAAAGTCGGTTTCTACGTGAATCACGTTAAACCGGTCTTATGAACTCGTCCAATCGGTTTGCAGTGGATTCCGGTGAGCGGACACTTTCCCAAAAAAATAAGGATTTAGAAAGGGATCCACCCATTCCGACATACCCTGTCTGGCAGTAAAAGTGATCTCGTTTTTTTTTCACCTTGGTGCCGCGCGCTTTTTTCTCCTCTCCCGTTATTATTATTATGTCCACGGCGTGGCGTATCGCCGTTACACTTTATCGAAGCCAATAACTTTCTCGGCGCCGGACAGTGGCGATTAATAAAAAATTCACGATTTCCTCGGCGCCTCTACATATAAATCAGGAAGAACGGCGACTAATTTTGATGTCTTTATTCCCGTAAAATTAACAAACAGCGTGTCCACCCATCGACAAGCCCCTTTACATGCATTAGTTGAGTAACGCAGAAGATATTAAAGCAACGTCTAATTAACACGGAGGCACGTCAAAGTCGATACACACTAAGTACATATATCTGATCGCTAATATACGCGTGCAAACGATGCTTTTTCTGCGCATTCAATCTGCGCAATCGACACAACTCGGTACAAAGATTCGTGCCACGAGCATCGAATCGCTGGCAATTCGACGACGCATAGAGACCGATCGATGCGCCTATCCAAGGCAAATTCGAGAGTCCGACACGGGCTGTCTGGTGTTAGAAGCAAAATCTTTTATTACAAAAATCGTATAAAACTATGCAACAAAGATCACAACATCGATGTCATAGGGCGCGCGTTACAATCCTCCGAAACGGTTAACAGTGGTATAAATAGGCAACAGCTGGTCTTAAATACGACTTACGTATACTTATAAATAGTCTACCCTTCTCCGGGAGATCCGCTACTCTCTAATCATGATATCGCTCCGGGGTCCGGACCGCGAGGTCGAATCTCACGGCAAGATGATATCGGCAGCCGAGCGGCATGGCGTTTCGACTAAGACTCAATTACACCGGTCGCTTCGAGAGGGAAAGCTCAGTATTTGCCATTGGGACTGGAGTAGGATATCGTGTCGTACTTGGTGTTGCCCGAGTCCAGGCTCTCGTAGGCCTTCGCCGCGGAGTAGCCGAGGTATCTCGGGCTCAGGTGCGAGTAGGAGCCCTGCGACTCCGCGGGGGTCCCGTAAGAGGTCGAGGGAATGGAATAACCGGATGAATAGCCGCCGGAGGAGCCAGCGTAACTGGAGCTCGGACTCGAGTAACTGGAACTGGGGCTCGAGTAACTGGAGCTGGGACTCGAGTAGCTGGAGCCAGCACTGGAGTAGCCGCTACTGGGGCTCGAGTAACCGGAGCTCACGCTGGAGGCGTACGAGCCGGAGGAGGCTGGCAAGTAGCTGGTGTACGAGCTAGAGCCGGAGGATCCCGAGCTTATGGGAAGCGAGTAACTCGAGCTGTCGGAGGAGCCGCTCGAGAGGGCGGCGTGGGAGCTGGAGGAGCCGTAGGAACCGGAGGAAACGGGCAGAGAGTAACCGGAGGACCCGCTGGATCCCGAGGAGAGGCTAGAGATCCCATGGGAGGATCCGGAGGAAGTTGGAAGGCTGTAGCTCACGGAGCCTCCGTGAGATCCGGAGGATAGGCCACCGAGAGGTGAGATCGCGTGAGCCGTTCCGGAGGACACTGGAATGGTGTAGCTCGAGGAGCCTCCGTGAGAACCGGAGGATAGACTCCCAAGAGCGGAGATTCCATGAGAGGAGCCCGATGAAACTGGAAGACTGTAGCTCGAGGATCCACCGGAGGATCCGGAGGATACGGGCAGGCTGTACCCCGAAGAACCTCCGTGAGAGCCTCCAGAGGAGAGGACGAGACCTGCGCTTCCAGAATGAGAGGAGCCTGAAGAGATCGACTGGACGGGGATGCTGTAGGAGGATGAGCCACCGGGTGCGCTGAGGGAGACGGAGGGGAGACTGTAGGACGAACCGTGCGAGGATCCGACCATAGCAGAGAGCGCATTGGAACTTCCGTAGGCCGACAGTCCTTGGCTTCCAGTAGCGTACAGGGGCGAGGTGTATCCACTGGAGCTGCCGCCACCGTGAATACCGAAGGTGACGGGTCCTGTCTTGCTCGAAGGAGAGAAAAGCCCATTTCCTGCAGTGGCAGAGTAGCTGACGCTGGGGGACGAGTAGGTGCCTTGGGCCACATGTCCACCCAAGGACAGGGTCGGGACGTGGCCAAATCCAGAGCCCAAACCGAGCCCATAGCCGCCAGCAGAGCCTAGACCAAGACCTCCGGATGAGCCCAAAGAGTAGCCGTGTCCAGAAGAGCCACCGAATCCTTGGAGGCTTTGCAAGCCTCCATGGCCGAGGGAGACGCCGCCAAAGGAGCCACCGCCCAGGCCGTATCCACCCAGGCTGGAATGTGCGGGAGAGAAGGAGGACCCTCCGGATGAATAACCAAGGCTGTAATCGGCCACGCCGCGCTTGCCTTTTGCCGGTGGTCTCAACTGGCGTGACTGCTTCTCGACTCTATTCTCCTTGCAGGAGACGCTGGACAGCGCGAGGGCTATGAGCCCGAGAAATATCTGCGAACGTGAGTCGGTTTTAAAGGTTTCGAAGAATGCGTCACTTGTTGTTAGGCACGAGGCTCGATGATTAAATGAAGCTTGGAAAAAAAAGTTGATACGAAAAATCCCGGAAGAGGGGACACTTCGTACTTCTCAATGCGTTTTACATAATTCTATATAGTATATATACAGAGATCATTGGCAATAGAGTTACGTTTCTAATCTAATTCGGTTGCTTTTGATATATCGTGTCAAAAAATTTGCTTATATCTGTGAAAGTTGAAATTTGGATTATTCTCAACTTCAGGTTCAGAGTTTCGTAAAAAATGTTTTGTAATTAACAATTCAAAGAAGCAATACTGTATTTGGATAAACTTAATTAGGAACTAGATCTTTCTCAAATCTGCGATCTACGCGTCGATTAGGATCAGGAGTGTCGAAATAAAAATCCGGGAAAAGTCCGAGTGACTGTGTCGATGGGAAACACTTACGAAAGGCCGCATGTCGCGTTTGAACGGGGTTGGCTCCGTGTGCTTTCTCGCGGTGCAGCGACTGCCGAGTGTATGAGTGAAATTGTGGTTTCTGATGCCATTGCTACCCAGAAGAGACCTTTTATATCTGGATCCCCTCTTGCACGGTGAAAGAAAGGTCTAGGTGAAGGTAAGTCTCCCCGCGCTGATACAGAGCGCACCACCACGCTCAAAGAGACATCTCTGGTAAGATCGTAGTGAATCACGTTTGTTGAAGATGCAAAGGTTGCAAATGAGAGGGATTCGTCCGGTAAAAGCAACGGTATCTATGCGGAGCATTGTTTTCCCATAATCGCGAGGAAACATTCCTTTCGAGGGAGTCAATAAACTATGGTCCAAAAAGGAGGTGGGAGGATAGGCCCTTTCGCTTGAAATTCAAGAACAATCGACACTCGATCGCTCTACCAAGAAAGTATATCACCTTATATCAATACAGAAATGTGATAATCGCAGGAAGTTTCCTCTCTCGAGTCGAACGCAAAGCTTAGAAAAATCCGCCAAACTCGGAGCATCGCGAATAACGAAGCATCGTTGTATCACGATCGAATCAAAGGAAATAAATAAAAAATGATCGTGTTAGATTTACACGCGAGTTTAGCAGACCGAGCAAAATACTCTGGAGATTAAAAAATTCTTATAATGAGGATACGACGGACGCGGAACGCATCGCCCGGTTTCTAATTATCACGCGCGCGATCCATGCCGGTGATTTAATTTCGATTTAATCATATTTGTAAAACGTAAATCGTTATCGCGAACCGACAATCTGGCAGTTTTACTGTTCTCCCAGGCAGTTTCGCTTCGGGCCTTCATCGATTACTTTGGCTGAGATGCACGAATTTCAGGCCTCAAAAGTTAAATGAAATCGTTTTGGCGGGGAATAGCCGAAGTGATTTCTGTCGTCACCGCGCAAAGAAAGTTCGTCGTGCCGAGAGACGGATCGTGCTCCTCGTTAACAGTTTTCGAGGCGGCACGCGCATATCGTGGCAATTAACCGCACTCCTCCCGTCTTGTTTTCGTGTCAAATAATTACGCGAGCCTTTACGGACATGTAAATCCCTTGGCACTTCTGAGAAACCTATTGAATAGTTTGAAAATGCACGACCGTCCGGCTTCTTGAAACGCCACTGAAAGTTGTCTCGCTATCTGGGCCACGTGCGGCTCCTGTTCTTATTAGCGGCTTATTGCGCCGAATAGAAAAAGGCGAGGGAAAACCGGAATGTATCGTCCTCTCGCATCGAAGTCTACTCTTAATATTCGAAGAAAGTAACGATAGAGGCTTAATGCGACTTAATTGGCAGCTCCAGGTCCGCCCAATAACAAACGGCCGAGTGCGTCGATCCTCGGAGAAATTTACCAGCGTGAAAAGTGTCTTCGCGCAGAAATTTTCCAATCGCTGGGTGTTGCAAGCTCCGCGATTACAAGATCGAAAGTAATAAGGAGGAAGTTATTTTTCCTCCGGGCGGCGCTCCATGCGATCGTTTCACACGATAGCTCCTCATTCTGAAAGCGCGATTGGATGCAAATTACCGACATGGTATATCACGGGAGAAAATCCCGGTTTCTTTGCGGTAAACGGTCCGTTTGTTTGTTCTCGCAAAAGCCATCGTCCAGAGGAACTTCGAATCCTCGATGACGAGTGCCCTTCTTACGTTTCGATCGTACTCCCCTGGAATCCCGTGGGCGAGGCCGGTCGGTCGAAATGGAAACGTAGGGAAAACCGCGATTCGTTGAATTTCTTACGAGGAATGATTAATACGCGCCATTCGACACGGGGCAGAAAATACCGCGGGCGACGATACGTTGCGTGCATGATTTACAATGAGGATTTCAATATGAAAGGAAGAGGCAAGGCACGCTTTGTGTACGAGCGACACTCCGCTCTTACTGTCCACTGAAAGTGGTTTCGATCCTGCAAAGTGAAATGTGCGGCCAAGGAATAAAAAAGGTTCACGGTTTAGCGCTTTTATTTTTGAACGCGTCGACGGACAAAGAATTAGCGTTGGCATCGTAAGAACCTAATGGCGAATATTCTGCAAAGCATCGGGCTGCGTGGAACGGCAAACGATACGTGCGACCCCTCCCATTTCGTTCGCCAGCAAACCGTACTGCCCGAAGACGCCGATTGATTTCGTTTTACTTTCACCCACGGGATAAAGGAAGTTGCCGTAGCCCGTGGGTGACTTCCGATTGCAGCCGCTTAGTCATCCAACCAGGTGAATTCGTGACGGCGAAAATTCGTACCAGCTTGGTACCACCTTAATCGAGAACCAAAATAGCTCTTAAAACGCTTCCTACGTTTGCTACGGTTCAAAGTCTTTCGAAAAGTCCTTGAGAGTCTTCTTAAAGATCTTTTAATGCCTTGCGCGTATTGCAAACTATGAAGATCTTTCTGGTAAATCTTATTCAAGATGCTCCATGTGTCTAATACTGTGGTATCCTTGTGTCTCACGATAATATTAAAGCATTCAATGATACTTTAGGTGTGATATTGTGGTGTACAGCGACGATTCTTCGGATACTTAATTACTGAGTACACTAACTTTCAGGTTACTTTCCAAAGTTTCGTGACAAAATTCCTATATCGATTGAAGGCAAGCTCGTGAGAATTTTTTTTTTTTTTGATGCATTAAGCTGTCGAGAAAATTTATACGTGCATTTGATAGATTTCTCAAGCAAGAATTAGAAGACTGCGAGAAGAAATCCAGACTGGACGTGTTTGCGGTACAACGGTAAAAGTGCACGGACGACGTAAAACGAAAAGCAGGGTGGGATTCGGGTCATCCACGGAAAGTGAGATGACGACTGGTTCGTCATAGCAAATCCCGATCTAAACACGATGTTCGTAAACAAAATCCTCGGTGTAAAGTGAAATACAATTATACCTGCTTGACTAGTGGGATATTTGTAGAAATCTAGTTCGTTTAGCGGTATAATAACATAACGCGATAAAGTAATCGGCTCACATTTTTAAGCGGGTCATATTTTTTTGCCCTGAGAGTTCTGTGCTTACCGTACAGTAAAAAGGACTACCAAACTTGTTTCTGTAATATCCCTCGGTGAATCGCGCTTACCACGCACCACGGTTAATGTCATCATTAAATAAGAATCTCGATCGTAATAGCTCCTTTTATCCTGGCGAGGAATAAAGTAAAAACAACTTCCTTCGCTTGGTAATGATCTGTACAATAGTCGAAAGCGCCGGCTAGGGTTTATCCCCGAACAAAGACAGCGATGGAATTACGATGTAGCTCGACTGCTTGAATGCAGAAAAACGCTTGCTGGTATTTTATTATAAAATCCATCAATCCCTTGGAATATCCCGCTGAGTCGATAAGCTTAATCTCATCATTCACAATATTAAACAGCTTTGTATATAACATTCGTGTTCCTAATAAAACAAGTTCTGCTTCTTCACGAAGCTTTATTGGCAATTGTGACGGTTAGAAGTATCGACCACCCTTTTCTTTTTCATTCTCAAATACAAAGCCTGCCTAAATCTGTGAACTAGGTCATTTATCCGCAAAAAGCTCGCCCAAATTAATATATAATCCAAACCTAGCAGCATATCGAATTATTACGATTAAAATGAAAGAAAAGGGACGCCTACACTCCTCCTCAAGAAGGTGCTTTAACGAATGCCGGCCAATTAACTTCATTTCTTCGGGCGCGAGGCGCTTCCAAACGTCGAGTTAAATCGCCTCTTCGTCTAACAAGTTAAAGCCAAGCAACGCTCGCCAGCTAAGACCGAGAAATATGGCTAGTCCACGAATGGTTACAAATGACCAACGTAATTCCAGACCTGCCTCCAGCTTCTTCCCATGGAAGAGACGATCGAAGATGCTGCGCTGCCGCAAGGTAAAGATCGTCGTTACGACGACGGCACGTGCGAGCGCCGCTCGGGCTTTAGGAACGCACCCAGGAATTACGAAATCCCCACGGAGCTACGAACACCTGCCAACGTCGGCATATTATGTATGCTTAGGACTGCTCGGGTAACCCGACTACGATGACCGTGGTTAGAATTATCGAACGGCTTTCGAGGTCAGGTTCGAGCTCCATGGGTAGAAGCCCGCCTGGATCACGAGTTTTGGCGAGAGTCTCCTCGTCTAGATTCGCGGACCGGAAATGGCGGCAGCCCATTTTCTCGATGCGACTTTCCTCCGTGCCTTGGAGCAGAGGATATCGATCGAGGTATCGTATCGGCATGTCGACGTGTCGGGCAGGGGATGCGGTTGCTAAAGGCGACGCCCTGGCTCGATGAAATGATCGCTGGTTTCGAGGGTAAAAAAATATTTATTTGGCCGAATAAATAGAAGCAAGGTATGTACAAGTATCGTGGACGCGTGGCACGTTGGTTTCTAGAGAGGGAGCTTGGCAGACGCTTGGGTAGGAGCGCGCGAAAGCATACCGTCGGCACTGGGAGAACCCTCGTTGGTGGCCTACTTGGGAACAGGAAATTGTAATAGCCCGTATGAGTATGACCGATGCATACGTTCCCCTTAGAAAACGTACGCACCTCGTACGTGTCGCTGGTGATAAAGAGCAAACGAGTAGAGTTACATTGGCGTAGTGGATAGAGGCAGGGATTCATCGGTAATTTTTGGGACACTTTTAGGTCAAGCATGATTTGTCTTATAAATGATGGATGTTGAAGTAATTCGTGTGAAGGATCGAGGTGGAAATGAGGAATGACAAGCGAGTCATTACGCGAAATTTTTGTTGCACCGTGGATAGGAATTTGGACTTTCTAGAAAAGGACCGAGATTGAAATTGTACACCTGGGTTTTCTTCAAGTTTCCCCGTGATAAATGTAATTTAAACATACTGGTTAGAAGCTCGGCTTTGAAGAGTAACTTCAATTGAAACTTCGAATAAGTTTTAAGTATCCATAACAAGAACCCTAGAAACGCAAATGATCGATCTTTATCTCGTCGTATATACACACACCTGTATCTTATAGCCGATTTCCTACAGAATAGCCACAATATCTGCTCGCAAATTAAATATATGAACAAAGAGCAGACACGAATGGATGTAACCGCGCAAAAACCCGTTCGCGCGACAGTGCGATCCCCATTTCTGTACACGCGCACACTCAAAGAACAGCCGCCGATTATCGCGCAGCGAACCCTTACGCAATTGCTTCGGCACCTTACATAAATCCTTATCTTATATACAACGCGCTTCCATCCCCTGCACCGCCACGAGTGCCGTAACACGATTCGATCCAAAAAACACCCCTGCACGTCCAAGACGCAACCAAACCCCGCGCCCTTCATCATCCTCCAAGCGGCACCGACCGCTTTTCCAACCGTACTTTCCTCCTCCGCCTCTCCCTCGCCCATCATTTCCACGCGGGTAAACAGCCTGACACTCAGAGACGAGTCTCCGTCCGTTCACGAGGAACTGGATCACCTCATTTCCATATCTGAGCCGGTTTCGCGTAGGAGGGCGCGTAGCTCCACGGGTAGGTCGGTAAGGCAGGCTTCTGCAGGTGGTACGCGAGGTTGGGATAGTAGTAAAGCGGATAGACCGCCTTGACGGGCTTGTAGAGCAGAGGGTTGATCAAGGGCGTCTGCAGGCCGTACGCGGGATGCCCTGGTGCAGCCGCGGCTGGATTTTGCACCGAGGTACCCGGCTGAAGGGGCGTGGTCACAGGGTGAACAGGATGCAGCGGCGTGGCAACGGGGTGAACAGGGTGCAGCGGCGTGGCAACGGGCTGAACAGGATGCACGGGTTGAAGAGGAACCGTGTGCACGGGATGCGAGGTGCCCGGCAAGGGTGGTGATGGTGGTGCGGCTGGAGATGATGGAGGAAGCGTCGTAGGGGGCGAGACTGGCTTGTGAGCCGGATCAGCGGGAATGGGGATGCCAAAGTGCGTGGGCGAGGAGCCAGAAGGTTGCACGGGGCTGGAAGGGAGAACACCAGCGCCGTAACTTGGCAGACCGGCTACGAAGCTGGGGCCAGTGATCAGGGTGGGCACGAAACCACCGTAAACGGGGAATCCAGCGGAGGGTGGAGGCGCTGGTTGACTGGCAGGTGGCAAGGAAACGCCTACTTGCGAGGTGCCCTCACCTCCATGAGGCGCCAGAGTAGTGGTGGTCGTGGTCGTCGTGGGAGTCTGGGTGGTCGTGGACAGGCCATAGCCGAAGCCAAGGGGACCGACCGTGGTCCCGGGCAGGAATGGAGATTGGTTGAACGCTGGATTCGCGGAAGCAAAGGCGGCTGTGCTTTGCTGCAGACCCTGCTGCTTCATGCGAGCCTCGAGGGCGGCCAGGAGCTCCTGATTCTGAGTGTAACCCACTTGGTTCTGGGCGTATCTCCCGGAAGTATCTTGAGATTGGCTCTGCTCCGCGAGGGCTCTTTGCAGCTGCACGATCAGCCTGTCCTTCTCGAAGGACTGGATCTGCTCCAAGGTTTCCTGGGCGTTCAGGGTTCCCGAGGCGTACGAGGGTAAGGCGCCTTGATAGCCGTGCGAGCGCTGCGAGGAGACGTCTAGGTTCTGAAACTGAGGATGGAGATTCTGGACGTTGTCCGAATTCGGGAAGTCTTCGTTGTTGGGGGCAAAGTCCTGACTGGTCGCGGGTGCGCCGTACAGTTGCTGAATAGCCTGGGCGTTTTGAGTGAGAAAAAGGGCGGCGTCGGATATTTGCTGGGGCGTCGATTGAACGATGTTTTGGTTTCTGATCGCCTGATTCTGAAATTGCTGCAAAGCGAAAGAACCGGTGGAGGTGTAGCCAGGCAATTTCTGATTCTGCGGCGGCAGATAATTCGCCGTGTTCGAGCCGAAGGGTTCGTTGTTCTGGCTGGCTATCGGGCTTGCCTCGCTAAAGTCAAAGTGCCTAATTGGGCTTGGAACTTCTTGCTGTAACAAACTGCCCGGACGGCCGTTGAAGTTGTTGGAGGGTTGCTGGCCGAAATGGCCGTGGTGATGCAAGTTGTCGCGGTTCTGCTGGCCGTGAGTTCCGGGTTTTGCCAAAGGCGAATTCTGGTGGCTCGGCGGTCCGTATTTGGTGAACGGTCTGTTTATTTGGCCAGGATTTCTGAAGACGATACGCCCTTTGTGGTTGAAATGACCGCTCGGGAAACGAGCTCTTGCGTTAAGTCTGAACCTATCGGGCCTGCTGTACGAGTAACCAGAGTCCCTCTTCTTCTGGGCTTCAGACTCTTTTTCTTCCGGATCCGCTTCGGCCTCACTTAGTTCCACTACATCTAATTTCGTAATATCCGACTTTTCCTCTTCCGCTGTGAGCTTGGCGCTAACGCAGTACAGCCCCATGACTAGAAAGCAAAGTAGCTGGAAATAAAACCACTGGGTTATATTATTGATAAACGATGCTCGATTAAAAACATTATTGTAAATTAATCTTTCGATTATAAAAAATTACTTTTCTATTGTTCGTGCTATACATAGCGCTTCGAGAAGTTTACTACATTCTATCGCGTGCAAAATGCTTTATAAAATGATTTTCAAAACTTCCCAACAATTTGGCACAGAGGTTTAAATATTAGAAATGCGCTGGATAAACGATAGGATAAATTACATTCGCATTCTTACCACGGCAAACCGCATTATCGTAATCCCGTTTGCACCAGTCACTGCACTTAATAACAGATGTTGAACTCTTAACAGAAGGAACGTATTATTTAGACAAAAAAAAGAACTATAGAATTCAGCCGAAGCACCCAAACTGTAAAACTAATTCGCTCGAGGATTGAGAGGCTCGCACCGACTAAGACCACGGCCATACCTGCACATATATAAATACAGTCGGGCCGCGACCATTCACGAATTACAATAGACTTTCTTACCGGCTTTCATCGATCGAACTTAAGCAACGCTGTTACGGATTCGTAATGTTACACATATCGATGCTACATAGAACATCGGCCTTCGGTGGGTGTATCATAACTCAAAAATCCACCTTCATAAATCGTCGAAAACGGGCCATCGAACGAGCCGCTCTGCAGGGTATCACGGGCTTCTCTGGGAATAAACGTCAGCGTGGTCGGTTATAATGCGACAGCCGGGATTGAAATATTTCTCTTAATAGAAACTTCTATCGCGGCTTTTAACTTCCCCTTGCTTTGAGATGTTAAAGAGAGGCTCGTAAATTCTTTCGGCCGGCATCGAAGTCCATTAACCGGCGCGTCGTGCGCGAGGAGCCAGGACTTTCATTCATCTTCATACACCGTACTCTCCTATAAATTATATTTTTAACGATGAAATACGTCGCGCCGGAGAACGATGCTGTTCCTAACTTCCGACGAAGTCGTAGGGACTCCCGTCTCATTCCCATCACGTGCGACTCCTCCGAGGTCCCAGTGAAAGTCCTCAAAGTCGTCAAAGTCCCGAGGAATACGGAATAAGCGCTCATTTATAGGGATATATTCGTATTGTGTAATGCGCGATTACGCGTAAATCAGGCACGCGCGCCATTTGCCGGCGGTACAACATTCCGAACACCTTCGGTGTTACGCGAATTCGTCTGGAACAGCGTAAAAACACAAATTCGATTAGATAACGATTCCGTGAGCAGCGCTGCGTTATTAGGGTTACTCGTCGATTATTGCGTTTCCTCGTGGCGCGCTGATGACAGGCGTGTCTGGAAAAAGAGGAACGTTATTGGCAGATTATGCGTGGAATGAAGGATATTCTAGAAGCATTATTAATAAAGACGAAAAACTTAAGCAAGCAACTTGACAATTTATCTTATGTATTCGGCAGTTTGATTAACACAAGTGTGAATATTTATGCCAACATCCTGGATCTTCTTTTGAACTAAAGTAATATTCAATATGATATATCAATTTTGTTTATGAATATTGAGATCTTTTAAACTGTATTGCACGTATATTCGAGTGTGCGCGTTTTTTACACTGATTCGATGTGTGAGTCACTGTTGACTAGCATTTTTGGTTTGAGTAGGATTATACGGAACTTGAATCTAGCAACAAGTTTGACGTAAACATAACGTACAGCTCTTATTACCGTCAGATTTTCCCTGTACTCGCTCAGATCGATCTGAAAGTTTAACTTTACGATCAAATTTATTTTCTCGATAAACTTTCTTTACGTTTTATATTGCGTCATTTTTCAGAATAAAGTCTGACGCGACAAGTGAGGATTTTTTCAAGGTTTCCTAAAACTGTCTCATCGTTCTACATGGTATTCAAAGTCGAGACGGTGCACTTCGGTTTTACAATTCATGTTGCATCGAACTTTTTTGCGAGTCTCATTTAATTCGAAGTACACGCGGTAAGCAGATGCAGTCCCGTACCTGAAGTTAGGATTTTTGCGCGCGTTCCTAACCAATAGCGGATTGGAACGCGCTGACGTCACAGTCGGTAGAATTTATTTCCGAACGACTAATTCGCGCTGTGTCAATTGCAGTGCCAATGTGCATTCGATGACGTCACTCATTTCCGCTCGCGCGAAGAATTCCACCCGGAGACGTCAGCCTGACACTAGGATACGCGCCCTCCTGCCGCGGACAAAAACGGGAGGTGTGCGTGAAAATAAACCGAGGCTCAGCTGTGACAACTAATCCTTCGCAAATGAGAAAATGGATCGTTTATCCGCTTCAAATTATTCGCAGGATTAATTCGACGCAACCTGAAAATACGTTATTGGTTTTATGATATACCGGGGGTATCTAATGTTACAGGGATAACACTAGTGTGATTGTATAAAGAAAGATCGGAGTATAGCACTGTTATACACGCATTTCGATAGTTAAGACGGATTAATAATAATCATTTTGAAAGGCAAGTAAGGTTGAAATTGTAATCTTCGTATCATAGTCGTCAGAAATATTGAAGGAATTCGATGGGCAAAGAAAAATACGAAAAATATGTTACATCGATATTTATTTGTTTTTATTTACGTCCATAATTTTCTAATTGGAATAATACGATTGATTATAACAATCAAGTTACGGTGTGTAACTTATTATGATTAAGATGCACGGGAAATTGGTGATTATGAAATTGATTAAAATTAATTAGTTTTCTTATGAGGCGTCGGACTGGTCTGGAGGGTTAAAATTTCGACGTTCGTAAGCAGAATTTGTAGTTGCATAAATTATCGCGCTAAAGCGTACCGGTCATTAAAATTCGCGACGCTTTCGCGTTAATCGCTAAGGCCCTTCGAGGCGTTAGTTATCCTCAGCAAGTTGATGCGAGAAAGCGCAACAAAATCCGTTACAGACTTGCGATGATTAGAATTTTCATATATGGGATACGCTGGCTCCAATGCGATAGGGGAAAGCGCCATAGCGGTGTTTTCAGCTCTTTTAAAACACTTGAACCACTTAATTTCTGAATAATACTATGAACATACACTCGATAATAATAGTGCACAATTTGTATACTGCATTACATCTCCATCGCCGAGAGCGCATGGAAAAATTGACATATAAAAAAAAGCACGCAGTATTCGAATCCAGCATATTCATTGTCTCGATGATAAGGGTACTCTCAAGAAACTCCGCGTCTAATTCAGAATAATCCTCGAGATCTTTGAAAATCTCGAATCCGCAAGATCAACCTGTCACCATTATTCCCTCGCCACGAACGAATTTCTCGAATAATCTTCAAAGATCAATTCATCGGACATTTATACACGAGCCCCTTTCGCGAAACACACCAATCAGTTGGGAAGGAAACCGCAGTGACGCGTGCATAAAACACTGCACCGCGCATGAACAACTCGAAATACATTATTTTTTTTTTGTATTTACCATTGACATACATACAATAATCACAACGTCCGCTGCACCTCTGCCGTCAATCGCGGATTCGGCAGAAAGGGCTCGGAAAGAAGGTCGATCTCAAAGGTTTGTACAGGAACGCGTTTGGTGAAAGACTCCGACCTTGCTCGACGGAGATGCAGCGGTGCGTTTGCTGGTTTACGATAAGTACATATATATATATACGTATATACATTTCGATGGAGATTTCTCGTGATTGCCATTAAGCGGTCCTGGGCGTCGATCGCGCGGTTATAACATCCTGGATATAACGGGTCGAGTTTAACCGTAGACGACGGGGCTGCTGTAGTAGTAAGGATAGGTGCGGTACGCGGAGTAGGCGTAGGGCACGTTGTAGGCCGAGTATGCGACCGGCGCAGCATACGAGCTGTATGCAACTGGTGCGGTGTAAGCGGCACCTACCAGGACGCCCCTTTTGTCCCTCGGCGCGGTCGCAGCCTCGTCGTTCACAAGCTCGATCTTCTCCGTCTTGGCTGGCTGCTCTGCCAAGGCGATGGCGAAGAGAGCGAGAAGGACAACGGCCTGGAATGGAAGGATGATCAGCGATTAGATGCGAAGGCGTGGCCGGATGCAGCGGCACGTCGGTGGTTATATTAGAAGAAATGCGGCAAATGCACGTGGGAAACGATTTTCTGACCGTGAAACACTTTGCAAGGAAATGCGGAGGTAACCGATTGTCGCGGAGGGATAAAGCATGTTTTTTGTGGGAGCGATTGGAAGGTTTAATGATGGCTCGTGTAACTTTCTAATTTGCGAAGACAAACGTCGGTGCTACGAGTATAATAATTATGAAAGGTGTTTGCGAAAGTGCGTGTTTGCTTTAGTACCGTTTGTTATTAGGTAGCTTGATACCTGTTATTTAAGATGATTAGTATATTATACATGATATCGTAGAGCTAAGTAATCGAAACCGATTGTGTAAAAAGTAAGGCGGGAAAATTCGTAGATGAAGAGTACAATTAATTTCGCCGTAGAAATCAGATATCTGTATGCTAACCTTATTCACGAGTTTTTCAGCACTAAGTGATTCAATAAACTCCAATATCATGTACATACTTTCACCTTCCGAGCGTCAAAGATTCTGAGTACTTATCGAGCTTCGCAAAGTCTAACGACTATTAAATGTGTAATAATAAAAATAAGAGCAAAAGTCAAAGCAAAGCATATATAAAGAACGATTTAGCTCGATGTAACGACAATTATGTTATATCGCGGTGTTGCTCAACGCTTCGAGGTATTTAACGAGCAGACAATATCTTGATCGCAAATTGCCGAAGTGCGAATCAAGGGTTCTTCAATGGTTCCGACTGTACTTACGGCGAAGCACTTCATGGTTGTTGAGATTGGGCTAGTGGATCCTTTAAGATCAGCTTCTGTGATCAGCAAGAACTGAATGATGCTCTTGCTTTTTGGCGGATAGCTTTATATACCCAGCGAGCAGATCGTCCTATGCGCGTCATTCGTCGATTGATCAATGCACGAGGACACACGCAACGTGCGTGTCCCGTGTGTGCGTGCCGGTGGATGTTGCACGGGGTTGTTACACGTCCTATTGTTTACGGCTCCCTATACGTAACCCGTGTACGTGTGTCGCAGACGTCGTCGTCGTCGTGGCCGACGAGGTCTGCTAAGGAATCACGTTCACGTATTCTGAAGCAGACCCATGTACAACCTCCGATGTACGACACACGGGTGAAGCAAGGGACCTTGGCAATCGGCCAAATACGGAGGAAAGTGTTTTACAACGACGACGTAATGCCACTCGTACATAACAGGGATCAATTGTAACGAGTTCTCTGAACCTTAATGATAATTACGCGGCGTTACAAGTGGCAACGGACATCTCGAGTGCATAAAATTGTTCCTCGTTAATTAAGCTAGGCGGCGCACTCGCGGAGTTTCGAAAATATTTTTAATTAATAAAACGTATAACGATTTGCCCCCTCGACACGAGCCATGATGATATCGCGGCGGGGGAGAACGCAAAGGCGCGAATGATATCTAGGATTTTTAAACATTTTTATCCTGGTTCATGTACGTCCTGGACATTTTGTAAAGGGTGAATGTGTGTGTAGATATTTTGGAATACAAAATATACTTTTCGTATATGGATTTGTATCCATTAATATAATAGGGAATATTGAAACGCTTTGACTTTCTTTTCGCGCATGAACTTTTATGCCAACGATATGCACTTGACGACGAGATAATATATCGATCGTGAGCACGTTTATCGTTTGAAAATAAGTTGGACACCTAACTTTGAAATTATTATTGAAGCTTATGCGACTTGTTTCAAAAATCTTTGCAGAAAAGAATCGACGATGTTGACCTGAAAAGAGGTGAAATATGTTCTGTTTCTTCATACTATTGTATTTCAATTACATTTAAATTCATCTAGGTATAGATAGAGTGTGACTCTCATTTTATTTAACTACCAAATATTAATAGGCGGAATTAAAGTGACAGAGAATAAGAAAATTTCCAGCTGAAATGTCAGGACCAGAAAGATAAAATCAACACCAGGATAAATTCCAGCGACTGGTATACAAAGACTGTAAAATACGCTATGTATTCGCCTGTCCTTGGTTCGGTATCGAAACTTTACTTCAGTGAAATATTTAAGAAAAAGGAAGCGTCTGGAAGGAGTTGTTCAGAATTGTTAATTCGGGTGCGTGATTCACATTGAAAGATATATAACATATAT
>JBCFXI010001280.1:0-63423 GCA_038496175.1 Ampulex compressa
CCTATATAGTTTTATTTATATATATTTTGTTAAATTCATTTTAACTTGCAACTCTGTCCAACGAGTTTTAGGGACACTAAATCCTAAGATATCCTAGAGTCTTCTGAGGCGCATTCACTTGCGTATCGAAATCTTTTGAATATCGAAAGGACTTGGAATTTTAAGACAATCTCGGGCAATCTGAGGCGCATTCAATTGCGTATCGAAAGCCCTGGAGAATCTGATTTTCTAAGTAACCGTTTTGTAACAAGGGTTAGCCGGAGGATCCGAAGTGCATTCATTTGCGACTAGGAAATACCGAAAGTCCCTTTCACGTCTTGACTTGAACCGTTTTCGGAAAGCCTGAGGTGCATTCATTTGCGTATCGGCGGCCCGCAAGCGTTTCAGTTAGTTTGATGAGTAAACGTCTTAAACGAAAAGCGCGTGCCGGACAGATTTCCAAGACCAGGAATTTTTATAGAAAACTAGAGAAAGCAATAAAAGCCTTTATTGCGGAAGAAGATTTCGTTGATATCCTTCTTCAACCTCCAAAATTCGCCCAACGTGTTAATTAATCTGCCTCATCCCAGGGGAGTGTCGCGTAGGCACGTTGCCCCCGAAAAACCGCTAATCTTGGTAACATAAATCAATATAAAAATCGGTCCCGACGGTAGATCGTGACACTGGACAAAAAAGGCAAGAAGTACGGAACGGAACTCCAATGTGATTGCGATCCTTGTTAAAGCTCAATTTGAAGAGAAATTCGATGAAATGTGTCGAGGAAATATAAAGCGAGAAGTCACTTACAGGATTCAATCAGTAAATTAATTTTTACATTATAATATATTGATTTTGACCACTGCTTCCGTATACTTTTTGTCGCAGGCAGAATGCAAAGGTTGAAAATAAATGAATTAATCGTTACATATTCTATTTGGCGTGGTGCACTACGATTTTGTCCATGATTTTTGTCTTTAACTCTCCTATATCGAGGAAAGCTTAATCTACTAGCGACTTCTTAAAAAATTAAAAAAGGACTGTGGAAAGTGAAGCATCATAACGCGCATATATCTATAATTAGGAACACGTATATATTTCTATTTATTTATGGTTGTAAGAACAAATTCCTTAAGATAAGGTTATACCAGTTTAATATGCACATGTAATAATAAATATTTACTTAAAGCAATTTTGTCCTTAGATAGAAGTGTTATTGATGCTATTTAAAGGAGAATTATATATTATTTTTTCATTGACATAAAGCGTTTAACGATAAGGTTAGTTATCTGACAAGATCCATCGTTTTTTTTTTAATTTGATCTAACGTTAATTACATCTGATTTCCATATTCAAAAGTTACATAAAAATGTGAAATCAGCTTTCAAAATAGTTGCCTTATGGACTAATGCAAAAAATTACTGCAATGCATGCTACATTCTATATTTAAAAAAATGTAAATGTTTGTTTAGCACTGATTGTATATTTCTAAAAGTTCTTCGCCGATTGCTTTGAAACGTTGGCAACTTCGCATTCGAATGCGGGCGAATAGGGGGGTCATATACTTATTATATAAATGTCACACCTGTGACAGGTAAAACCAAGCTTTTTTGATTATAAATAATAGCGAAAAGAAAAACGAGCAAGAGCACAGAAAAACGAGAACACAACACACGCTATACTAAACAATTTACGATTCCATTTCAATGCTTACGATTTGCAATCCATTGATGATTTCCGAATTTCCAATTTTACGATTTCGTTTCAGCACTTCCGATTGCATTATTATACTAAATTTTCATAGATTTCGATTTATTTTTATTTTGAATGAATTATTTTGTTTGTTTTTTTTATACAGTATAGGTTGTTTTTTCCTTTTTTCATTGTTTTTCATTTTTTTAAAAATTTCGTTTTTCAACTGTTTATCTTATTGTTCAGTGCAATTAACGATGGAATTGAGTTGTGTGGATTGATCTACGTTTGGATCGAATGATTTTGTTCAGATTTTTTGTATGCTTTTGTCCGTTTCATATAACAAGTGTTTTTTTTCAACTTTTCAAATGTTTTGCAGTTATTAATGTTTTTATTATAACTTTTTTTCTTCTTTTTTAGTGCAAACCTTCTGCTTTAGCTCATCCAAATCATACGGTGCAGAAGATCAAAGTTAGATCGTCGTACTTACGGAGCGTAAATAGTACGAAGAGTAATAGAAAAGCAAACTAAGGAACAACGGCATGTTCTCATCGGCAGCATGACTGAAGTGTGTCCTTATTGTAAGTCTCACAAATTTAATGGAGAAACAAAAAGTATTGCGCCGCCGGAAAAATTAAACTGCCGCAGCTTGGAGAACCACTAGAGCCATTAAAAACTTTACTTGCCGGACATACCGCCGAATCGAAATATTTCCTCTTTAACATCACGAAATACAACTCATGCTTCCAAATGTCAACCTTCAAAGTGAAAAGACAAATTTATCATAAAGCCGGTTATTTCCTTCCGTTCCCAGATTTTCCACATAAATTCCTACAAATCTATTTCATCGATGATGGCAATGATAAATTGAATGCACACTGCAGAATTGTTACCAGCATAAAAAGGTCCATCGTTTTTCAATTGCAAGAGCTTCTTCACGTAAGAAACAATTTAGTGCAGTCGTTCAAAACAACAATTGAACATGATGTCATTTGATACACACAAAATTATTATTCTTGCTGACAATGTGCCTGTTGGAGGAGATGTGCGAAGATTCAATACTCTAGATATAGACGAAGTAGCAATTGTTATAGTCGGAGATCAATTCCGACCTAGAGATATTGTTCTTCGTCGGATAAGCGATCAATTGACAAAAATTGTAGAAACTCACCAATGCTACGATGCCCCGCAATATGCAATCATTTTTTTGGGATGATGTCGATGGATATCACTTCAACGTTAAGACGATAAATCCAGTTAGCGGCGAAGAAATTAATAAGACATGCAAGGCAATGAACTGTTACTGATACCGATTAATAATTCGAGAGAATGAAGTAAATCACATTTTGAAATGCCCTCAAGTGTTTCACGAATATATCCTAGATATGTATACATACATTCAAACAGAACGTTTGAAACATCCGTTTGAATCAAACTAAACTTCGGTCTGAAGAATACGGTCATTTACGAGATGCGGATATGAAAATAACACTACTACAACTAACGTTGGAAGACTAACGATTTTGCCATTTTCATACACAAGCAGTCCATGTCATACGCATGAGTAATGGCGTACGTTTGTCACTATGAGCGTCCACATCTATGCATTACATTCACGTACAATGTAGCTTGAGACGATGTACAACAGTTTTTACTTGCTGGACAATCACTAATGGATAGGTATGACATCATACACCTGTTTTCAGATAGGAGCTGAAATCGTTTATAAATTTCATGACAAAACATGAAGTGTCTGGGTCTGTGCGCTGCTGTATGTACTCAGTGGAATGGCAAAAGAGGATTGCCACACGCACATACACTAATCTAGCTCTATAACAAAATTACTTCAGAAGAATATAATATAACATCCGCCGAAATACCCGATGCCAACGTTGATAAGCATTTGCATGAAGTTGTAATGAAAAATATGATACATGGACCTTGCGGTACGTTGAATCCGAATAGACGGAAAATACTCTAAGCGATATCCTCGAGCATTAGTATCCGACACAGTTATAGGAAACCATGGATATCCGTTATACAAAAGAAGATCAGCAGAAGAAAGCGGTAAATTAGCAATCATACAAATGCGAAAAGGGGACATCGAAATGCATAACCGGTAGGTTGTTTCATATTTGCATTTGCTGTCAAAAACATATAAAGCGCATATAAATATAGAATACTGTAACTCCGTTAAATAGATCAAATATATTTGTAAGTACGTGAATAAAGGCAGCGATATGGTGCATTTTGGCGTCCAACCAGAAGAAAGTGATAGGAATACACATATCGATCAAATTGCCCAGTATCTGGCTGGAAAATACACGAGCAGTAATGAAGCTGTATGGAGAATTGTTTCATTTCCTATACATGAACAAAGTCCAGCTGTTTTCATTTGGGAGTACATCTGGCAAATGGACAACGCATTTATTTCACAACTGTAAATATGCAACAATTATCTCTGAATCTACCGGCTACTACGTCTGTTCCGTATTCGTTCTCGGCGCCCCTGTACGGCTTAAGTTTTTTATCGACGCTGTCGACCCTGTGTCCGTGGCACGTTACTGTGAGCGCTCTCTTTTTGCATGTCGGAGGTCTCCCGTTTTTTTTCGTGCGCTGCGTTCGTGTCTTTTTGTTTTGCTATAACGGCCCTGTGTTCTTCTCAGTTGTACTCCTTAAGATTAACAATAGTGGTCTCGTTGTATTTGTCGTTCTAATAAATATTATATATATATAATAAAAAAAATAGTAAAGGCGTTTATTACGACCGTACCACGACGTGGAGCTTATCCGTCGATCGTACGGATTCACATAACAACGTAAACTGTTTTCTTCAACTTATGTCAAAATTACTTGTTCGCAAAAACACTGCTGTGTTCAGAAGCGTTCACGTATTATACATGGAATTCGAGTAGAAAATCATTTGAACGACGGAAACGAGAAAAACGAGTCGACGGACAACTTGGCTTGTTCAAAGAAACTACGATAAGCAGACTGTACACCATGCATCCTGATCAAGATGAATGCTTCCTTCTTCGTATGCTGTTGGTAAATGTACCGGCGTTACACATAACACTTTCCGCAGTGTATGTTAAGTTCTGAAATTATTGGAGAACGACTAACACTGGGATGTATGAATTACTAACACGTGCAACACATCACATCTAAATCAAATTTATGCATAGTTGCAATCATATTATAATTATGGTAGAAATATAAATCGCACATAGCTAAAAATGTCTTCCATCAAATACGCAAGAAAAATTCAAATATAAACATGAATTTCCTAGCAGAAATGTACAAGGAAGCGTTGATGATGATTGAAGATTCGTGTGTAGAAATCGCGAACAAAGTTCTCAATTAATTTCGAATGCTATCACTAAATCGATCTGCTGCTGCTTCGTTCGATGTAGAATTGCATCGTAAACAAAATTACAACACGGGTGATCTTTTGTCGTATGTACAATCAAATGTTCCTAAGTTAACGCTTAAGCAAAAAGGCATTTACGATCAAATAATGCAAACTGTCAATAACGGGTGTCGCGGCGCAATAATAGGCGGAATTAAGCGAGGAACCCAAAGGTTTATCATCGTGTTTTTCAAGGGTCGAACGGTACCGGAATCACCGTTCTATTCTTTACACATTGGGCCTCTGCTTAGATTCAGAGCTACTTAGGCAATAAAACATCTGATGTTCTTCCAAATTAAACGCGACTCTTGCCCATCTACAACACACGTGTCCTCCTATTGTTTTGAGTCACGTTCGACTTTCAAAAACGGTCGACGAAGGATGATTTGGTAACCGGCAGTGCTGCATTTTGTTTAAAAATGCAGCCGACCAATCACTGTAAAGAGGCCATACAGAAACCTTCAAAAACGAATAGGAGGCACGTAATAACACGGCACGAAAAATCTCTAACACTCCGCCCGAGGAGACCCGCCTGAACCCCTCTTCAACATCAAATCGTGTCAAAAATATCAGTCTCAAGTCAGCAACGTTCCACGATAGACACTTAGCCAAACACTTCGATTATAACACTAACCGAGCAACGCAGCTAGACGACTAGCTCGTTGGCTCTCACATGCCACGACCACGACATACCACGACAACACGCGGTGAACTCTACACAACCATTCTCGAACATCTCTATCCGTGAAACAAGGTGTAGTAAACCTTTTGTTATACCTTTTGTTATACCAAAATAAGCCAGATTCTATTAACACCCCAACTAGTGGTTCGCACAATTAATTTTGTAGCGAAGGGCGTACGTGTTCCCTAGGCGTAAACGACAATGACGATAGTTTAGGGCAGCAGCACGGCGCCAAGCTTCGTGCTTGAGTTTCGTCGGGCTTTAAGCTTCCCAAAGCGATATCTCGATTCGAAAAGCAGTTCGGATATCCGCGATGAGATCCGCGACGTCTGCGACCCTCAATGCACGAACGTCCATACAAACAAACACGAACAACGGGGTTGGAGAAATCTTTTTCTGAGATGCGCTAGGAGCAACTGTTTCTTATTGGATTAATTTCGGCAGCAGTAATTTCGATCCCAAAATGACATAGCCTTAGCTCTTGCTTCGTCCGGAATAGCTGCGACATTGTTATCAGGTGAAAAAGTTGCTCATTCCGCTTTGAAGTTGCCATTGAAGAAGCAATTCATTGAAACTCCCACGTGCAACATGCCCAAAGCATCCGGCACAAACAAAGTATTGCAGAAATGCAAACTCATTGTTTGGGATGAATACACAATGGCGCGCAAAAAAACACCCGCTCTTAATCGATCATCGCCAAATTTTCGTGGAAATATCAGATCATTTGAGAACGCATTAATTTTGCTCGCAGGAGATTTCAGGCAAACTACCTGTAATTCCTCAATCAACACCGGCGGACGAAATAAATGCTTGCTTAAAAAATTCCACTCCGTAGCGACACGTAAAGATTTTAAAACTAACTGCAAATATGTGTGTCTAGCTGCAAAAAAATCGATCAACTAAAAAATTCTTACATCAATTGGTGGAAATTGGAGACGGAATGGTACCGGTTTATTTGACCTGAGGATAAATTTCATTGCTTCATAGCTTCTGCAATTTAGTGATGTCAGAAGAGGAATTGGTCAAAAAAATATTTCCCAATATTTAAACCAATTATAAGAATCACGATTAACTAAGTGAACGAGTTATTCTTGCGGCCAAGAACAAACGAAACGAACGAACGTCTATGAACTTAGCAATATCATTCAGTCTAACATTCAAAGCGAGGTAGTTATATACAAATTCGTTGACACTGTTGTGGAAGCAAATGAAGTGATTAATTATCAAACGGAATTTTTTACATGACTCGATTTGCTAGGGATGCCACCGCATGTACTGCAATTGGAAATCGGCGTGCCAATTATCATGTTGCAAGGTATCAATCAGCCAAAGCTTTGCCGCGGCACGCAGTTTGCAGTACAAAAATTAATGAGCAACATCGTAGAGGCACCGGTCTTGACAAGACCTTTCAAAGGGGAAGATGTTCTCATTCCTCGCATTTCTATAATTTCAACGGATATCCCATTTCTATTTAAAAGATTACAATTCCCAATTCGATTAGCGTTTACAATTACCATCAACAAAGCTCAGGGCCAATGTTTAGAATTGTGCGGTTTAGATCTAGACACAGATTGCTCCTCACATGGACAATTATATGTTGCGTTCTAGAATTGGCGCTCTAGACAATCTGTACAACTACAAAGACAATGGAACAACAAAAAATATTGTATATGACACACACAAGCACTGTGAAAATTTAATTAAAATAAACATATTAGAAACGTCCTCTTGAAGCTACAGCAGCGCGTGACCGGGTATGACTAGTAACAAATATATTTAGACTTTACTTTTAATTATTCCACTCTATAAAACAAACATGCAAATTTAATAAGTGCTTTTACACTGAATGTATTCTAATTTCGTTTTGACCTTGAACATTTATTTAGCATTTGAGTTAATAAATGAGGTAATTAGTACATAGAGTGATACGTACTTCACGATGGGAAAATACGTTATAAACTGTTATTTTAAATTGTTGATAATTGTTTTACGTACAAAAAAATGAGCTATTTTAACGACGAAGTAACCGAACTCAATCTTACGTACAAATTAGAAACGCGTTATTTTGCAAAAATCTGGCTAATGTATGGAGATTGACAATTTTTCTGAAAGTACATAAGAAACAAACACAGTACAAGCAAGCTGAAGTTCAAAAGCAAATATATCGAGCAGATGTTTATATTAATTTTCTTTTCTTATTTTAACGTGCTACGTCCACTGTCGCTGTACTTTTCATCTTGAACGCGACATCCTGTATCAGTAATCTAGAAGAAAATGTCTAATCTTGCTTAACACGTTGAATGCCATGGGGATCACCAATGACCGGTATTCGATTTGGCTGCAGTGCCGTAGGGGTCACCGCTGATCGGCGATGCGACCAATAAAAAAATAAATATCATAATTAAAATATATATGGGCAGTAATAAATCCTTCAATAATACCATTGTCGTTCTGGTTCGGAGAAATTAATGACATATAGAACATATCAAAATAATTTTCTTAATACCTGAAAAATATGCATTTTATCTATGCATATTGCGGCGAACTATATTGAAGTTCTCTATAGAAAGAAAAAATGAACCAATACAATCGGCACAATATGTTACCACTTTTATAACAGAATTCTTTGTTCTTATTCTCCCTAGCCGTTGGGGATTCTTTTTAAATTCGTGACGAGATTTTTTCTGATACTTGAAGAAATGTGAACTTCATTGCCAGAACATTTTATTAAATGCATTGCAACTTGAGCATAATAATTTGAAACAAGTGACAATCGCAAAAATCTGCTGTAAACAGTATTTCAACGTAATACGCATTGTATAATAAAAAATTCATGTTAGCACCATAAGCAAACCACGTAAAATACGCGTGGCACTCAACGTGTTAATAAGAATGTTAAAAAAGTTAAGCAGTTACTCACTTCAAACGTCGATAGAGATAACCTTCGGATATCCAATTCCTCAAGACTATCGGCTACGCCTAAGAAGCTCGTATTACTAACAGCGGTAATGGGATTATCGGATAAATCGAATGTCTTCAGTTCTGGCAATGTGTGCGTGATCAATGGCACCACTGTCAAATCATTATAACTCAGATCCAAATGATGAAGAGATGTCAGGTTAGATGACATTTCAGCTGGTATAGAAGCCAACTCGTTGTACGCTAAATGCAGCGTTCGCAATCGTCTTAATGGTAGCTCGGGTACCTGCAAATATGTCAAATATGTATACAACAGTACGTTAAATTTTGTGCCTTGATTTAAATATAAGTGTAACTTTCAGAATCTCATTCCTTATCTTTTTAGTAATGAAATGGAAAACCCATTCTTAAAAATTCCCTTTTTTTAAACAACATTTTTTTATATGTATTATATTTGGTTCTTAATCAGAAAAAAACCATTACTGAGCGGAATAGAATTCTGATAAAAGAATTATGATGACATTAATCTGCTAATTAAAATTAGTAAGTTGCATGCTTACACTATTTAAACGGTGATTTCAGTTAAGAATATGCGAACATATAGTGTATCTGTCTTCTGTTACGTGTCCGCGGTAGAAGAGAGAAAATACTTGTTTTTTGATCGTAATAAGTGTTTCATCGGAGTAGTATACACGTGGTAGAGTACATGTGATCGACGACGTCGTGGTGCAATCAGAGTTTATATCGCTGACTTGGTCCTGATCTTGCTAGACACGAGGTGGTGAGTCGAAAATGCTGATTATTACTATTTTAACCCGATCATTCAAGGGGTTAGGGGTAGTCACCAGCGCGAAAAAATGAGTGTTTCAGTAAATTTTTTCTTACAGTAGTTCAACTTATTTTACAAAACAATTAATACTAAGTTATTACATTATGTTTTAAGATTATTTGACAAAAATTAAAAATGAAAAATGTTTGTCTAAAGTTATCGCCATATTTGTTGGACCCCGTGACAAAATTGTGTTTTGCGGTGACCATCGTACCATTTTATTGGTTCATCTAAAATCAATAAAACAAAAAATATCTTTAGTTTAATAGTTAATCTAGTGCCTGAGCGAAGCTTTTTTTTTTCCTTCCAAAATTAACAAAATCGCGGCCTCTAATCGATAACTCGTGGCTTTTCGACGAAAAAATCGCTAGTTTATTGCCCATAAAAATGTGAGTTTTAATAGAAACACAAAATCCTTCGATGAGGCACTAGTTTTTTATGCTTACATTAAGCTGTATAAGTTTTATGTAAATCAGTTACACTGGTCATCGATTTCGAAAACATAGTTTCAAGAAAAACACGTTTAAAGTTTTACATTCGATTGTCGTATAGAAATATTAAGTATTTAATAACTTACATCGAGTCATATATTCCTGAGCGATATAGTGTTTCTTTTGCCGATGTAAAAGCTTCTAATATATTGATTTGTTGTTGTCTGCGTTGCATTCTGCCTTTTCGAGTGTTCTTATTACCGCGTTTGTCTACCACGTTTACACACTCAGAATCAGTTTTTTCAGCGTATCGATGAGCATTTGCTCCACAATTTATTTTCAAGGCATTCATAACATTTAATAATGTGTACCTTCATTAAAAACACAAGCTGCAATATATGCAACGATTTCTATAATTGTGGAGCTACTATTCAAAGTTTTTGGGCTTATTTTCTACACTACTTGATTGAAGCTTTTGTCATTATTTTGATTGAATTCTCCGACACATCTTGAGAGTAAATTACTATTATTCAGATCCTTGTAAATTGACTTAATGGCATTGAGAATGGTTTACTGTCAGCTACCTATCATCGAGAATTAGACAGCGCTTCAGTAATTGTAGGATATCTCGAAAACTATTTGTTGGATTTACTTGAAAATTTTACATAACATTTTCGAGATATCATACGTTAAAAAAAGGCAACAAAAAGAATCGTTTTTTTAAAAATCCTGACGTCTTAAGTCGGTGTCCTGAAGTTGAGAAGCGTGCGAGTTTTCAGCACTCTAGTGTAGATGCATTCTGGGCGTTTGCAGTGCGAGCGCCTTGCTAGTTGTGTTTACTTTTAGTCCGCCGCTCTTAGTAGGAGATGTATGAGACTGTGAGGGTTACCCAGACAGGTCTCCATTTCTTGTCTTTGTAATATACGAAGAACTTTGTATTGCTCTTGCTGGAGCTATCTTCACTCGAGTTGGCGTGCGGTGGTGTCCCCATCAACGGTTCCAGATGTGACGGCGGAAGCGACGGACACCGTGATGTTGGCAATGTTATGTTACAATCTTGTGGGATAAGAGGCAGATCGAGTCGTGAAATAGTGGGCACTAAAGTAATCCTGAACAGTCCAATACGTAGCACTGGTATCGAAGAGAAAATGTGTAGTATTTAGATGATTGGAAAAGTGTGGCGCGGCGGGGTATCGACTGACGAACGCGGTTGTAAGCGCTTAGTCCGTAGCTCGTTTGCAGTTTTCGTTTGCAGAGATTTTGTATAGTCGAACTCTGTAGCGTGTGTACGCTGTTAGTGCAGCTAGTTTTCTGGGTATCCGCTCCATGATGTTAGTGCTGTTCCCTGGAGATGGTGAAGCTTGGGCTGTGGCTTAGATATGCGCTACAGGTACATTGATAAAAATCTATACAAATTGTATTTTCCGACACGCCGTTCTGTACCGTGAGCTGTTGTGCAATTGAATTGTTAGTCATGGGTAGAATGACCAGAACTTTGCAGAGTAGTCTTCTTACCAATCACTTGGTCCTTAATTCCTAGTAAGAAGTATGCGACACGCTACAGTGTGTAACGAACGCCGTTACCACCCTCAGGAAGTAGGAAAGAGATCGAGAGAAAAGAAGGCAAATAACCAAAGACCGCGTAAGTACCTTCAAGGGGCCCAAAATATTCAACTAATAATCTAACCATAAATATTTTTAAAAAGGGACTAAGAAGCAAATGCTCAGCCAACAAACGACAGCTGCGACCCACCGGTAGCCTAGTCATAAACATCGTTGCGGGTAGATAGCGGATGGCTACCAAGCGTCCTCGATAAACAGAGCGGTGGGTCAAACCTTGGAACAGTAACTAATAATATATCTGCGCTTAACAATTTCCCCGACTAGAGAAGGGGTAGTCCAGGGAAGGGAGGCCCGGTTATATAAGGGAGTATTTTTCGCAGCGCGGGCACTTACTTACTACAGACTAACTAGCTAACAGACTTAGACTCAGTTCGGGAACCAGTAGACTAGCTTCTCGATCTCTCTCTCACCGCCCCGTATATTTAGTAAGATCTATATAGTTTTATTTATATATATTTTGTTAAATTCATTTTAACTTGCGATTATATCCAACGAGTCTCTAAGAACGCAGAAACCCAAGATATCCTTGAGTTTTCTGAGGCGCATTCACTTGCGTATCGAAACCTTTTGAATATCGAAAGGACTTGGAATTTTAAGACAATCCCGGGCAATCTGAGGCGCATTCACTTGCGTAAAGATATCCTTGAGTTTTCTGAGGCGCATTCACTTGCGTATCGAAACCTTTTGAATATCGAAAGGACTTGGAATTTTAAGACAATCCCGGGCAATCTGAGGCGCATTCACTTGCGTATCGAAAGCCCTGGAGAACCTGAATTTCTAAGTAACTGTTTTTCAGACGAAAAGCGCGTGCCGGACTGAATTCCAAGATTGGACATTTTTATACAAAACTCGAGAAAACAATAAAAACGTTTGTTACTTAGAAGAACCTCGGCAGTGTTGAAGAACCCAATCAATCGCCTGCATCCACTCTGGTACCTTTCGTCGAACAAGCGCATCCCTACGGCGGTTTCGTGCAAGAATTCCCCGCATCCCACGAGAAATTCGCCCAAAGATATTAAATAATTCGCTTCATCCCAGGGGAGTGTTGCGTAGGCAAGTTGCCCCCGAAAAATCGCGAATCTTCGTAATATAAATTAATATAAAAATCGGTCCCGACGGTAGATCGTGACAAGTGATATTATTCATTATTCTACCGTCATTTTGACGGAATTGACGCTTAACGGCGGTGACTCGTACGTCTTTGTGTGGCAACCGATGTCAGGCAATCGCAAATCTAATCTTATAGATTAACCAAAGAAACGTGATAACGCAAATTTACAAACATGATTGAATGATGATCCAGCACATTCTACTTCAGATCATGCCAAAGCATTAAATGTTGATCGTAGAACAATTATTAACCATTTACGTAATACGTGAATTATGATATGAAGGAAAATGGGTTCCACGCCATGACAAAAACTGGGCCTGCTTCGCGGTAATACTAGATTTCATGTTGTATTATCAATGATACAATCGCTATTAGTGCTGGAATAGAAGTTTTACCGTATATTACTGGCATGATTATCACTTCTTGGGGTCAATGTAACTTACTCTAGAGAACACATACTTTTATAATTTTAAAATGCGAAAATTGATTGATATTTGAATCAACTTCAAAGTAAATGTTTTCATCATCAGAGAATCCATCCCTTAGCAGAAAGATGGAAAAAGGTAGGTACGGTCAGCACTCCTCCGTAACATAAATATGTCTGCGTAGGGAGATCTTACCGGAGAGCCTGAATAGTTCAGTAGTTAGAGTAGTCGTCCACCAAGCAAAAAGTTCCGGATTCAAGTTCTTTTCCAGCAACTGAACGACCCAAATTTTTTTGCGGCACCTACATTTGGTGTCAGTTACACTGCTATTTTATTTTTTAGCGTGATTTTTTCGCAATTTGATCCCGTACGGGTCCGAAAGCTGTGTCGATAGCGCGGTTAAGTGATAAAGACGCTTCAGATCAGTGGGGAAATATATTAGCGGATAAACTTAATTTTGATAATTTTTTCGTTAAAAAATATATTATTTTGGAAAAACTGGAAAAACTTACTTGAATCAAAGTATTTTCTATTGTTTTGCACAACTTTTGTCCACCTTTCTGGCAATTGTGCAATACCATCGCGATAAGAAGATATGGGTTTTGAAGCGATCCAGTCATCGACCCATTTTCGCACTTCCTCAGCATTTTTGAATCGTGTACCAGCTAGGTCGTGCTGCATTGATTTGAATACGTAGTAATCAGAAGACGCTATGTATGGTGAGTACACTATGTGCGGAAAGATTTCCCAATAAAGATCCAATAGCGTTTCCTTTATAATTTGTGCGACATGTGGCAGAGCGTTATCATGCGAAAGAATGACTTTTTGCCTGTTACTCACTATTGACAGTCTGTTTCGCAACAGTTCATCATTTCAGGCGATTAATTGACGTTTGTAAACTTAAGCAAAAAGTATTTCATTGCGTTTTTAAAATTCGTGATATACCACTCCTTGCTGATCCCAGTAGTTCGAGGCCATGAATATTGACTTTCGGTTACAATGTTGATGCTTGACGTGGATTAGAAACAACAATGCTTAGACGATTGGATATGGCACATGGGGACAATTCATGTGGTATCCATTTTCCTTCCTTTTGAATTTTTCCCATTGCGTGCAAACGTTCGGACACAGCCATTTCTGTAACATTCAGTTCGTTTGCAAGTTTTTTCAGCGTTTGAGCAAATTTTTCATCCAATATTGCTTGCAAATCATTATGTTTGAAATTTTTTGTCTGATTCAGGCGTTCTTTGTTATTGACATCAAAATTGTCACTTTTAACACGTTAGAACCAAAATCGACAGTTCGGTTCAATAAGAGTTTGATGAACCACAGCAACTGATTTCTTTACATCAAACAACAAAAGAAGTGAATGCCGAAAAAGTAATTTCGAGTGTTCTATGTTAACGGTGTGCTAACAAGTAATAAATCACTAACAAATGGCGCAAAACCACTTGTATACTGCACAGAAATATCAAAGCTATCATTTGTGAAGTTAGCAGCAGTTGACTTATATGTTAATTCAGATTTACTACTAATAATGTCATTGATCAAAATTAAGTTTATCTTCTAATATTTATCACGTAAAGGAGATGAAATGCAAAGCGATAATTCGATAGGTGTCGTCAGGATCATCGTCAGAGATGAAGGTGCCGGCGGCGAATAAAGTCGTCTACGTATACCCACGATCAATCAGGCAATACGGAGTGGTTGCAAATTAGTCTTTCTTCGCCAAAAAAAATGCGTTAATGGCGCGATAACTGGAAATTATGACATGTGAATTTGCGCAGATACAACGTACAAAAGCTTATAGATAATTCGGTTGAGAGTGTATCTGAAACGATATTGCGAAAAAAGACAAGGCTACATTGCTTCGAGTCGCCTGAGGTATTACTATGTGCTTTTTAACAGCTCATACTTCCTTCAAAAATTTACGAGGTAAACGCGCGAGGAAGGCAGGACAGATCAACGCAAATGAATATGCGATAAAATTACTGGACTGACGGACGAGTGCTAAGGAGGGACGTGGAGAAATGTTTCAACTGCGGCGAGGCTGGTTATCTCAGCACAAATTTCTCTACGCACAAGAAGCACAAGATGAGGTGCCAGCGGTGTGATGGGAACGAACATATTTTATTGAAGTATCCGAAGCATAACAGAGGTCGGTAAAAAGCACAAATATCGTAGCACAGCTTATTATGAAGAAGACATTTAAAACGGTAAGATCGAACAATTTTTAAATCATAGCTCTTGTCAATATGGGCGGTGATTCGACATTCATGATTTAATTTTTTATTTTACACTAGAAGCATTCATAGCATTATTATACGCCATTTTAAGGGTCAACCGCGTGGAAAGAAAGTTTTGGATTTACGTGTATACACGTTGAACGCAGTTAACTGGTTAAAGTTTGCCTCCGGTCGCGAACATTGTGGCCCTTCGAGTCAGATTTACAACCCGTATTTGTCGGATTTGAATCGATTCTTGATCGCGAGTGTAAACCACATGTTTGGAGTACACTTCTAATATAGCCGCCAGGACGAAGAAAGCGGAAAAGTATTTTGCCGCGATCTTGTAAACGGTGCTGATCAATTTCTACAGTCTGAGTGTGGGGTGCGGACCGCTGCACCTTGCATGCAAGGTAGCATCGGCTGCAACTGTTGAAGAGTCTGTAAACGGAGTCCTACAAGCTACACATCTGCCTCATTACTCACGAGGGGCAAAGCCGACCGAGTCGTTCTATTTCTCGGACGACGAGTTTGAGAACGTAAGAACCGCGTACTTCGAGGCTCGTGATTTTTTTGATGGTGTGATCACAGCTGCTACGAAGGAATCTCTGTCCGCGGAAACGGCGGTCGTGCCTTCTCGGCTGCAAATGGTGAGACTTCCGCCGTTAGCGCTGCGCACCTTCAATGGGCAGCTACTCGAGTGGCTGAACTTCCGGAACCTTTTCTGGTCGCCGATGGACGGTGAAAATCGGCTGTCGGAGATAGAAAAGCTCGGCTATTTAAAAGTATTCTACCAGAGCCCTGCAGTCGAGCTCATGCTTTGTTGGCGCGCGAATTCAATACAGTATAACAGCTCCTGGTGGAAAGGTACAACGATCTACGCGTCGTGGTTATGTCGTATGTCTATTAAATTCTGGACGCTTTAGCAGTGGAGACAGCGCACATTCCCTCCTAACACCAGCTGCGGGATACAGTAGTGAGAATATTGAAGAGGCTCCAAACAATACAGCGCACTGTAACACCAGGATCAGCTCTGATTGGGAGGTAAAGCTGGGGACTAGCAAGGACGTGCTCTCCTTCCAACTGCTTGAGGAATTTCTGGCTGCACTGTTGGAGTCGGCTGACATGATGGTGCTCGTGGGGACGGATCCGGTACCCGAGCGTCGGGAGGCGAGGAAGACAATTGTTCATCATGCACAGGATCAGGTGCAGCTGCGTGTATGCATATCCGGATATGCGGATCTATTCTCCTGTGAGACGTTCAGGGTCATGGGCGTTACCAGACAACGAGGGCTAATGAGCGACTGCCGATGTTGTTTTAAGTGCCTACGGACGAGACATCGAGTACGGCAGTGCCACCAGTCTCTCCATAAAAACTGTGGTCAGGGAACACCACATGTTGTTGCACATCTCAACATCTCCGGCACGGAACGCCAGTCGCAGCGTTTCTTTGACGAGGGTCACGACTCGGCAGCGGGACGTGGGAAAGAATGCCTCGGCAGCGGTGACATCCACGGGTCACAGAGCTGCCTCCGCGACGCATCACCGGGCTATCTTACAGACTACGAGGCTGAAGGTCGTCATGATACACAGGCGGTGACGATACGTCAGGGCCTTACTGGATCGGGGATCGGAGCTATCCTTCATCAGCGAGACGATTGCGCAGAGTCTGCGAGTGCGCCGATGTCCGGCTCGCGTCGAGTTAAGTAGTCTAGGAGAAAGCCACGTCGCTGTCGTACGTACGAGGATTGATCAGTCTATAGTCACACCTAAGTGCGAGCCGTTCTTTCTGTTCACGTCCTGTCTCAACTCACTACGTATCGTGGACGCAGTAATGTAAGGCTAAATGCTCGGCCATTCTTACTTGGGCCGATCCTTCTCCCACCTTTTTGAAGCCGGTCGAGCTAATAATCTCTGCTAATTATTATGGAACAGTCCTGCATTAGGGCTTACATCAAGATTCTCTAGGGTCTTCCACCGCCCAGGCCACCATTTTCGGTTAGATTGTATCGGGTCGCTTGTTTGCAGGCAAGGCCTCCGAGGTGCCTGTGTTCGAACGAATTGTGTGTCACTGCATGTTTGGAATACATCAATTTAACTGCGGAGTTTAACTGCGAGTTATGCCTTTTAACTACGAGTGTCCGCAGATCGATTAGGGCTGAGTCGGAGCGACTCACCGAGAAGGAATTGTGATGTGAGGCACTTCGCGCCCATTCACCCTCGTCGTGAGAACGATAGTTCACAGATGCGGTTGTCTTTTCGGTTTTCTGTTCTATATGAGATAGGGGAACCTTGTCGCATTGCACGCTTAAGGCTAGATTGGACGTTGCGTCGTTCTGCCCGTATGTCGGTGTATCTACCGCACCACCCCGTGATTCAAGTAGAATAGCTCCCTTCAAAGCTCTGACGTCGTGTCCCTGAGCCGTGGAGTTCTGTAGGTGGTGCAGGTCGGAGGATCACGGCCCTCGAGCTTAGGGTACGTTTTTTGTACTGACACACTCTGTCCTGATCGACCAATACTTTGTCGCGATGACATACCTCTCGGGAGCGGAAGCACGTGAGGATGGAGCTGAGAGTTCGGCAGTTTCGCGTAGCCTCACGTTGCGCGCACGTTGCATCTTCCTTAAGGATGTTGCAGAACCGTACGTCTGATTGGTAGTGTTACCGTCAAATAACGGGTTTCTTGACCGGCATTCTGAACTAAAGCAGCTTGTCCAGATGAACCCACAGAATACACCGTAGCTCATGGTCTTGACAACCAGTCTTACAAAACTCCTCGTGTATATCTCCACAGGCCATGATTTTACGACACCGATTAAATCACGATACGCCAGAAGGTTCAATTAGCAGTACCATAATAAACAACACCTCTAGATAAACGTCGAAACGTCTGGACTACGAACATCTAGAATGTACCTACACAAGGTTGCTCTGAACATATCAGGCTTCTCCATTTCAACACGCTGCTCAGCACAAGGATATAGCAGCACTGACCTGCATCCTTAATGTATTGCTGCTTCCTACAGAATCACAACCAAACTTGCGATACTAACACTGACTGCACCACGACGGTATACATTGAACAGCGACACTGTTTCACGCTATAAGATAGGGGAACTTACACATCTAACGTGACTAAGTTTCTATTTGAAGGTCTTTATAACACTTCCAAACGGTTTTGACCAGATCGATGATCATAGGGCTCTCGCAAGCAGTTTCTAAACACATGTGCAACATTGACAAAAGCCAGGTATTGATCTGATAAAACTCTCGAGTAAAAATCAAACTGGCTTAATTTGTAGTAGAGTTCCCTTTTATTGATGAGAGTTCCTTAAGCCTGCATGTACTAAGAGTAGCATAAACCATTTTATGACTAGGACCTATTCAGGTCAGTTAAAGCCATATAGCAGTTTTTTCGCGATAGGACCCAAGCGCACTTTTTATACCTAAAGTGCGATACCAAGGAGGAGTATCTCCACCACCACACGAATTCGCCAATTAGAACCGATTGGTAATGACCAATCGGCGACTTCGCACCCCCATTCGAGACCGTGCCGAATTGTCTGTACTACTATTAATACTTTTTGGGACAAAGTCACATATACCGCCCTCAGAGTTACACTCTCAACAGGAAGTTACACACGCCATACATAGAGTTGTGGAGACTTAACTCAGAATCACAAACTCAACACAGATGTGTAGACAGCACCCTCAGAGATACACTCTCAACAGAGTTAGACACAACACAGTTAAAAACAGGCACACATCTGACGCACAAGACTCATTAGAGTCAAAGACAAGACACTTAGAAACAGACTCTCAACAGATGCATACACTATTTGCTTGTAACGACACAGCTATATACATCGTTGTTCATTAAACGACTTAAAACTAATATAGTGAAAATATCTCTACCCTAAAAGCCTTAATGGTAGAGCCTAGGCGCAAGTTGTACATTCAGAATCGTTAATTTGTTCCGCGATCCCTGCAAGTCAAGGTCGAGCTGATATGTGACTGTGAAGGATTTATGGTTTACCGACTTTACGATCGACATACACACTATTTACAAACTGCGCAGGAACTTCTAATCATGGTCGGTGTAATGCATATCGATATATTTAGTTGCATTGTTCATAGAAACAGGCGAATAAAACATTACGGAACCTAATATAAGTTATTGACAGTATAAGGAGATGGGAAAGGAGGATGTTAGCTTTAAAAATTGATAAGAAGTTGTAACATCAGTTGCTTCGTCAATCGTTCAAACGCGAAATAGCTTTTGTCTGTGCGAAGTCTTTATTCAAAAGGTTTAACATTGTATCACGTATGTGTGATGTTACGTGCACCGTCCCTATGCTCACGAGCAAAGGAAAATGGAAAGGTAAAACAAATAGAATTGATCGGAACTAAACACCCGTATATGGATGCCTCTAACATTATTGTATCCGTAGCAGAAAAAGGGGAGAAATTCTTAGAACTTTCAAAGACTTCTATTCATCGTCAATATCGAGAATTCTAGGACCTCCAGATAAACAGAAACCTATGACGAGTCCGATAGACGCACGTGCAAGAGCAGATAACGCCGTCGGAATTTTCATAAGGAAGGGGTAAGATTTGGTGGATATATCATATATACCGATGTCTTTGGGCGCTACCATGCTTATTACAATTTGACTATTCAGTGTATTTTCTCATTTGTAGCGACAAGGTTACTCTCAATCTTCCTGAGCTTGAAAATTTAACCAGTAATATTCAATTATACGTGTAACGGTCTTAATCGAGTTTTTCTTCATCGAGTTAAACGATTGTAAGATATTTCTAAACAATCTGAGTCGCATTTGTCTGCGTATCGAGAGCTCTGAAATATCTGAAATTTCCAGCACATTTTATTTTTACAATCGGAATTTAGTCAGAGGATTCAAGGCGCACTCGTCTGCGTATTAGAAAGCCCGACAAACTTCACGATTCATCTTGATCTAAAATGTTTTCACAAAACTTGAGGCGCACTCGCTTGCGTATCGGTGAAACCGAAAAGGATTGGATCAATTTGATGACTAGAAGTATTACAGTTATTATACAGAATTGAATAAAATTCTTTATTGTGAAAGAAGGTTTTGTTGACGTCCTTCTTCAACCTCCAAAATTCGTCAAAGATCACTAATTAATTCGCCTCATCCCGAGGGAGTGTCGCGTAAGCACGTTTGACCCGAAAAGTATAGAAGTCCTGTATCGCAGAGTATAATAAATTGGCAAAAAATGTTCGTAACAGTGGTGAGATTCTCTGAGACGGAATTTCGCAATACTTGCCAGTTTTTATTTCTTTAAACCCTACTGCCGCGCCGGGTTGTTCGCAGCGCGTGCGATTCTCCAGTTAACTAATGTTATGAAGTCCTTATACGAAATAACTCAGTTGCAAAAGTTTCTATTTGAAAGACATTCTTCCAATTTTTAACAAGTTAAGTGTCACATTAGTCACTGGTAACTGACGCTAAAATTTTCATTGACGTCATATCAAGCACCAGTGACTGACAGCGTACATCTAAGTAGCGCGCGTAGCCTGATGGGGATTTTCTTATAAATTTGCGTGGCACTCAACGTGTCAAAAATATAAACGTAATTTATTAAAACAATGTAAACAAAGGTTAGATTTGCTCGTACAATGATTACAGCAGGTTGTAACTTTTCGCATTAAATTTTTCGCCATATTTGAACCTAACATTCGTGAATTTGCATTGCAACATTAAGACTATAATCAAACTCAGCATATGAATCTAAAACAGTATTTATCGTAATTCAAAAAAGTCGCCTAGCCCATCTGTTTATATCAGGTGCACCGGTATGAAGTGAGCGTTAAGATACAAATGTGTCGATAGGGAACATTTGTCGTGAACAAGCCTTAATTTTTTTTTTGTTTGGTTAGTATGACATCTGTCAAACGTATTTAATATACATCAAGTCATCGAACAAACAACATCATATTTTTTCATCGTGTTAAAAATAACGAATTTTTACCAGAAAGTGATTAATTTTTTGTTTTCATTTGAAAAAAAGTGCTGCAGAGTCGCATCGAATGCTTGTCGAAGCATATGATGATCGTGCTCTATCAGAAGTAGCATGCAAAAGATGGCTTCAACGGTTCAGAGATGATAATTCTGATGTGAGAAATGAAAAACGTGGAAGACCTCCAAAAAAGTTTGAAGACATCGAATTGCAAGCAACATTGGATGAAGATGATACTTTGAGTCAAAAGCAAATGGCAGCAATGTTAAATGTTGTACAATAAACAATTTCTGACCGTTTAAAAGCTATGATCAATTTGAACCATGCATTGATCAAAAAACGACCAAAATAGGCCAGAAGACACGGCAAAGTAATTTTGTTATAAGACAATACACCTGCACACAAAGCAAAACCGGTTCAGGATACAATTAAAGCACTTGGCTGGGAGCTGCTACTCCACCCACCGTATTCACCAGACTTGGGCCCTTCCAACTACCATTTGTTTTCATCGATGGGATACGCATTAGCTGAGCAGTACTTCGATTTCTACGAAGAAATCGAAAATTGGGTGTCCGATTGGTTTGCTTCGAAAGACGAACATTTCTCTTGGCGTGGTATTCGCAAATTGTCAGAAAAGTGGTCAAAATGCGTGGAGAGCAATGGTCAATACTTTGAATACAATTTTTTTACTTTCCCGTTCAAAATTGGTGTTTCATTTTCACAAAAAAACGCTCACTTCATACTGGTACACCTGATACTCAGGTCCCCCTATCGGTAAGCGGCTTGGAGTAGCTTGCTTGACGGCTAACTGTGGAGTGAACCAAACGGCACAGAAAACCGGCGTGACGCTTAATATGTTAATGCTAACATCCTCCTTTTCCATATCTTTATACTGGTAATAATGTATATTAGGTTCCGTAACATTATGTTTGCCTGTTCCTATGAACAATGCAACTAAATATAACCATATGTATTACACTGACCATAATTATTGGTTTGTGCGCAATTTGTACATCGCGCGCATGTCGATCGTAGAGTCGATAAATCAGGACCAGCCGGTTCCTGCCGCCTGGCTCTTCCATGGTCGTATTCCAGTTTCTCCTTCCTCCCTTTCAGGGGTCGGGGTACAAATTAATGAGTCCGAGTGTACCTATTCTCACCACGACGGGACGATCGACCTTACAATTCCTATCGCGAGTACAGTGCGTATCGCTTCGTTCTATCATATTGCCAGCTAGAAGAACATTTGTTTTTGGTACATTGAGCTGGATTGATAGAACGAATATCAAATAACATTCATCACCAAATCACACACCAACCGTTTCGACATCATTTCCTATCGGGGCGAAGCAAGGGAGAAACACCACTCCACTGTGCCCCCATATTCATGAAAATAAATAAACATTTACGTTATATATATACACATACATTCATAATCGCTTATCATTTTTTTTTGTTGCAAACAAAATATTTTGTTTGCAGAAGTAGTGGTCACTTACAAGAAGTTTTTTTTGTAATTTATCGCATTTGTCTCCTATCCTATTTAATTTTTAACTCCTCGAAACTTTTGTTTCGGTTGTTCGGTTCTTGTTTGTAATTGCACAGTTAAACCCTTTGAAGCTTAGGTTCTACGGTAGAACAACAAATGCATATTTTAATTTTAATGTCTATTTTTCATTACAAATTATAACTTCTTAAGCTCTGTATCCAATTACTTAATCCTCAGAGTGCCGGGGAACACAATTGCACCCCTCCTGTCCTTTGCCAAAAGTGCCGATTTACTACAAACCTGTTTTTATTTATATTGTTTAATTACTAAAGGTAAATGTAGTAAAGATTTCCTTAAATTTTTGAATATGTATCTTCATTTACTTTTGATTTATAATTTTTTTTTCTAAACTGCTATGAAATCAGCAAAAATATCTTGGTAACTTTAGTATTGTTCCTAGGAAATTGATTGGCACGCAAAAAGTTAAATAACAATAAGATTCACATTGAAAGAGTCAAAAGAATAATTGTAATAATTTACTAACCAAAGGGATTTCTTAAAAAATAGTTTGTACCATTTTATGTTTCACCTAGTATACAAATATCTTAATAATACTTGCCTTTCCCACTTTTTTCCTCCTTTTATCATAGCTCATTAATTTAAATTAATATTTGAACGTACTACTTACACTAAGAAGAGATATGTTACTCAAACCAAGGTAGAGAAGTGTGTCTTCCAAACCAGTAAAGGTTCTTCCACGAGTTTCCAGTATAAGTTGCTTATTATGGCTTAAATCGAGATGCGTCAGGTAAGGTAAGTCAGAGAACACACTGTCGTCGAGCCTTACTAGCCTGTTGTACGACAAGTCAAGCCATGTCAAACCCTGGAAAATATACGATAAAATATTATTATATACTAGAATTTTATTTTACAGAATGATCACAGCTCTTATCCTAAGATGTCCTTTTCTTGTTTAAAAGGTTAAACATAAATAATGGCAAGTAATATTAATTACTGCGCAACTCAAATAAGCATACCGCTCAAATAAGTATACAGCTCAATATCATATCGATAATTAGTTATATCATATATCTATATTTATTATTTTGGTAACGTAATTCGTGCGCTGTGATATAAGAATTTATTATATAGTATATTGTAGAAAGCCTATGATTGCAGTCTATAAATGACTTTATTAAAAAACATTTGTGTAGAGAAAATCGAGCACAGACTCCAAGTTATCCTTCCCCCCTTGAAGGGCCCTGAAACAGACGAACCCATTAATTTGTTCCGCGACTCCTCAAGGGGGGCAAGGAGAAAATAGAATACGATCGTGGCGGTGTCAGGCGGCTGTGGCCAGTTGGTCCGAATTTATAAACTCTATGATCGACACGCACGCTATTTACAAACTGTACAGAAACGTATAATTATGGTCTTTACAATACACATTGACATATTTAATGGTTTACTCATAGAAACGTGGAAATACAACATCATCGAGCCTAATATAATTTATCGATAGTCTAAGAAGGTGGGAAAAGAACGAAATATTTTTAAAAATTGGAAAAATACCGTTCAAGAAGAAACTTTTGCATCAGAATTATTACAGATAATGATTTCGTAATATTAATTGATTGACTAATTGTTCCAATGTAAAATAAATTGTAGTTCAGTCAAGAACCGTGCCATAACCTTGAAAAGAACCATTTTACAACTCTGACAAAGTGCATTATAGTTTTGAAAATAAACAATTAATAATCAAGCTTCTCCTTGCCCCTCTTGAAGGGTCACAGAACAAATTAATGGGTTTGTCTGTACGCGCACGATATGAAGGTGCACGAAAGTCGCGATGGGTCGAATTAGCTAAACTACTGCGGTGCGGGATGCAGCGTGAAATGTGTATGAAAAAGACGAACGTTCTTTAAAGTTTATCTGGCAATGATGTGAAGAAGTGGGAAGTTGTGTGTTTTCATGCCTATAATTTAATTTTATAATTTTGTTTTTAAATAAATCACTCTACATATTACTACATATATATTATGTAAATAAGTTATCAATCTTTTATAGTCCATTTACACAGATATAAGGATAATTTGTTTTCCTTTGCAAACCTCCTTCATTAATAGTGCAACAAAAAAAAGGCTTTCTTTATCTCTTGTTGTATGATGTAGTTTTTACATTTTCTTGAATAATTAACACTGAACGTGTTCTTATGATTAATAAAAACATAACAAAAAGAAATTGAAATAAAATTTGTTCGCATGATACCTTTGACGCGTAAAACAGTCTACTTGTCAAAACAGGCATGTGAGTAAATACAAATTCAAAAAGAATTTTATGTTAATCCTGAACACTGTGTGATATTGTTTTTGCTTTCGGTTTTGTACTATGCCTTATTTCTTATACTATGCTTTATTTCTTCATATATATATTAGGTGTGCAACACTGTTTGTGTCGATTTTTCCGAAATTCGAGACTTTATTGTAAAAACTGATTATACATTTACATGTATGATTAAAAAAATTGTCCATTCCTGGCCACTACTTCCTCCCGTCTTTCGTCTTTTACTACTTACCGTTGAAACCATCTATATGAAAACGGCGGAAGCAGGGTTGTATATCTAATAGTATCATCTTTTTAAACATTGTCTGCTCACGAAAACGTGAAAAAACAATGTGAATGAACTTTTGTCTTGTAAATAATACGAGCAGGATCAGAAGGATTCAAAATTTTGTATATTACTATATTTCCTTTTATTACTTTCAATAGCTAATACTTACATGCATTTTTATTAATATTAAAAATGAGTCAAATTGGGTTTTAATAGGAAAGGAAACTAAATATACAGTAAAATCGACATTAAAAATAAAATTATATAAAATAAAAACTGCCTATAAATTCTAGAAAAACAAAATAACCATTTTAATACTGCAATGATTAAAATAATACCGATAAAATGTTACGTCAATCCATAAGGTTGTGCAGATTTTGTCTAGTAGTCATGTGATTGTTATTAATAGTAAAATTTACTCATTTTTATAGGACATGTTTGTATTTACATTTAAATCGGAATTTATAGAATATTAATCGGGAAAAGTTATTTTTATAAAGTTCTGTGCTCGTAATTTCAAAATTATTTTTTCGTCAAAGCAACAATGCAACTCAAACTAAAATAAAGATTTATGCTATATACGTTGAGGCTTTCGGATAGATGCATATGTCAGAAGTGTTTATCGAAACATTGTACAGAAGAAAGGAATGTCACACATGCACTTTGTTTTTGACGATCGATAATAACGGGTACTCTGCAAATAATGATTCGAATTGATTTTGACGAACCCTATCACAATTCGCATGCAAGTAAAACATTACATAATCCACAGTTTCAATACACATAAGTCAATTGAGGGTAATAAAAACAACCTCAATGTTTCTATAGTATACTGTTTAAAAATCTCGATTAACTTATATATCGAACAAAGAGAACTTTCATTTCCGGTGCTGGCGAGATTAGTTGTTATTAGTGGAGAGGGAAATAGTGGAGGGTTATGTTGAAGCGTTGAAAGTGGCAAGGTAGGAGTAGGAGAAGAGCTTGATGTAGCCAGCAAAGGTGAAGCCAAGAGTGGTTAGGATAGCGAGCATGATTAATGGCATGAATTAGGGTGAGGTGGCGCATGGTGGAGCAAGAGCAGGCGCAGGGTGCTTGGAAGTGGGTTCAACAGCTGGCGCGAGATTGTGAAGAGCCATAGAAGGTGAAGGGGATGCCTAAGCGGTTAGATTACGGACAACGCCGAAAAGCAGAACTGCGAGAAGGGCGAGTTTGGTCGCAAGGAGCACGAAGAGGCATAGTGGAAAGACATTATGGTGCAGTTTGTAAGAAGGGGCAAGAAGGAGAGGGTCAGGTAGTCCAGGGAGAGGGCGGTGGGTATGACTGGACGTATCAGGAGATGAAAAGAGAAGAATTAAGGGAACATAAGGGATGGGGAACTGTGAATGAGGAGGATATTAAGAAAGAGAGGGCAGAGGACGAAGGGCATAGGAAGAGACGAAGGAAATGGAACAATGACAGATTGATGTAGGGGACAAGGGACGACGGACAGACAAGTTGGTGGTATGGAGGGTTGAGAAGGAGGGAGAGAGTGTTGAGGGTAAGATGAGGGACGGAGAAATGATACGAGCATAGTGCTTAAGTGAGCGTTGTGTGAGGAGAGAGTGTGAAGTGGAGAGGCATACGTAAGCGGCACGTCTAAAAGCGAGGGACGGGGTCTTCCGGGTATTCCACAAGAGCATGGAATGAAGGAATTGATTAAATTGATATATCGAACGAAGAAAATGATTCCACAAATAACTCACGCGTAATCGAAATATGGCATCCGTGTTGTGAATTCCAGAGAGGATGTTCCAAGACATATCCAATATGGAAAGACTAGCGGCGGCAGAAAGAGACATGGTTTTGACCGGTAGACGCATAAATTGATTGTGAGAAAGGTCCAGACTCTCTATATTTGCATCGGTGAACATATTGTCCGGTAATGTCCGCAGTTTGTTATGCGAGAGATCCACAATTCGTAATTTTTTCAGTGTCCTCAAAGCTTCAGCCGGTATGTCCATGATGTCGTTCCATCCCAATAAAAGCACTTGAAGATTGTTTGTGTTCTTGAAGCAGTCGAAGTCGACCTCCATTAAATCGTTATAACTGAGATCTAGCCACTGGAGATGAGGCATATTACCGAAAACGCCTTGGGTAACATTGCTTAACTGATTGTGCGCCAGGTACAAATGCGTCAACGAGAATTCCACTGGCTTGAAGTAATACTTCATTATGTCAGATATGTTGTTGTAGCTCAAGTCCAGGACCCTAATGTTTGCTTGCATGTTACCACCGACTGGAAAGCAGAATTTTGATGGTAAAAAATCGTTTAGAAATTGTATTATTCATTTGTTTTGTTAGTGATTTACGATTGAAATCAAAAAATGATGCTTTGCTTTTTTTCTGTTATTAATTTTTATGGAAGGCGTATAAAGCAAAATATATTATATTCTTTTACAATTTACTTGGACAATATAATGTATGATATGTGCTACTATATTTCGAATTTAATCACACAAGAATACATTTCAATTAATCAAATAATATTATCCATATCTGTGGCTCTTTCTTTTCAGGTCATAATATAGAGGATACCTTATTTCACTTAACGTAATTTCCTTATTTTAACCTCTTCAGTGGTGATTTTTTTATAGTGAGAAAAAATGACTTGATAAATTTTCTTACCGATTTATTAATTTTATATCAGTAAGAATTCAAAAAGCAAAAAAATGGGGAAAATAATAAAAACTCAAAGAAAAAAGTAACGTCCACATTTATGGCCTCTGAACATTAATGGTAATTTATAATTGAAAAGATTTCATAGATTCTAAGCATATCGGTTTATCATATTTCTCACAAATGTAACGAATTTTTCAGTTCCTTTTTTTTTTAGGATAATGACCTATACCGTCTTATCTGATTTCAGGATTAAGTTTAGTCCAGCGTTTGGATTTCTTTTGTGATTGTTCACATACAGAACTTAAAATAGGTCTATATCGTTTTTTAGTTTGCTTGCCCATTTTTATTATTGTGGTAGCTATTGACGCTTTAAACTCTGGAAGAGACATTTTATTTTTTTGTTCATTGAAAAAAATCTATGATTTAAAAATGGATGTATTTAAAAATTAAATTATTGGTAAAATTATCGACTTTTTATAGAGTAAGGATAGTGTGCTGTATTACGCTCAGATATATATGTATACTCCTCGTGAATTTATTATAGTCTCTTACAGCAAAAGGTCTTGTTATTGATGTGTATTTCCTCTTTTTACGATCCTATCTTTGTACATAATCTTTGGGTTCCTCGCCGAAGTAGAAAGAGATTATGTGAAGAATATTCTTGTCAGGCCACCTTAGAAGTGTAATATTTTCGGAGGATGAAGCAACAGAAATTCATTTTCGTTCATGCTTTTGTAAATCCTTTTCTTTAACGAGCTATCTAGAAATGTCAGGTGTTCTATTTCTTCTTATAGTACTCGCCACGAATATTCTCTTTGTCTTTAGATATTTTATTAACGGTATTGATGCGAATAAATTATCTAAAAATAGTTTATGGTTTTCGTTCTTTAAATCTTCACACATTCGCAGCACTGTACCCCCAATGATATCATATTATATGCTAATAGTCGAAGATTTTTGATATATCCTAAATTTCGAAACGTATTCATAAAAATGTATGCATTTCTTTATACGCTTACACGAAATGTTAAATTATACTTAGGAATTACATTTAAATAAAAACACCACCTCAAACGGTAACTGTACACATATCGTATGTGTACGATTGTTAATTTCTTATAAAATAAAGAACTAGTAGTAAATTTCTTTATTATATTTCTTCAAATTATTAAAACTCAATATATTTAATATATCGAATATTATTTTTAACAAATATTAACGATTTGTTCCAATAATCCAACATTTACTGGCAAAAAATTACTTTACGCTTCTTTTATATCTCCAGCTTTACAACTTAACCATACAATTTCTACTTCTCTTGTCGAGGGATTCTGTAATCAATAAGTCAATATTAAATATTTGTTCTTTTTATTATTGACAGTAATAATAATTATAAAAAACTAAACATCCACATGCGTGGCCAAGGGCGTGAAGAGTTAAAAAATGATGTTTTATATGTTATTTCCATAAATATACACGAAAAAAGTTTAAAAGAAAAAATATGTATTCTGGAATGATGTTAAATATTAATAACAAATGAGAAAAATTACATATATTAAATTATTATACAAAATTATTGTGTAAACGCCTAAAGAAGTGTAAGAAGAATATTTTTGATATTTCGTGTGCATTCTGTCTGCATTGCTACAAAATTGCAATTTACAGCATCTTTAACACAGAATGTATTGTACGAAATGCTGAGCCTAAGCAGTTTACATTATAGCGACGGCTTAGTTTATACGATAAGCAAAGCGAAGATGTCATTAAAATCGTTGCCAACGGCTTTACGTCGAAACAATGGTTCTTTTGATTTCGATCCATCGCTGCCGAATTATCGACCAAGAGAACAGTTTTTTCTACAATTTCGTTAAGAATACATCGCGCGTCACGAATATCGACGATCTTACGCCAGTCTGTAGACCGCTAATAAATGATTAATCCGCTAATTGCCAACGTATTTAGTTGAACCAACAAAAACGATCGCAACGAACCCTTTACAAATTGAGAAATGTGATAACAATCTGTTCGTTATTGTCCTTCACGGTATTATAGAATTTTTCAGAGTAATTGTTTCAATGTATATATGCTTTACCTTTTTAAGTACAAGTCCATGATTCCCAGGGATTTTGATTAAGCAATTCTATATGTAAGCAATTCAATTATTTGTAATGTCTATTACATGCTCGTAATGTTAATTGTTTTAATATTTCAGTATTTGAATATTACTGACTTAGTCTCACATAAGACCTTCTATGTACTCGTATTTGAACATTGGATGGCAAACGTTTAATATTTTAGATGTGCATTCTGTTTAGATTTACATGATTTTTTTATATTCATACTCATCACGTGTTCTGTTATCATCCAATGCTATGTGAATAAAATCTTATATGTTCATTAAATTAGTTATTTCTACTATAAATTAAATATTTTTTCACAAATTTATACTGACTAAATACTTTTTACCAATTAATATATTATTTTTCCCCCATCCTTTCTTTAGGATAATGGTAAGACTAGCGATTTTTTTTGTTTCTACTTACTTCATATCAAAACAGTCTAATAAATTTCCTTGCGTATTTCATGAATATATTATATTTAATATTTTTATAGCATACGAGCTAATCCGAATTGTAGGCAAACGCCATGGTCAGTGCTTTGCTATATTAAATGACGCCTATTATTACCCGTTAGCTAGAAGAAATGAAGAATAAGAAGCGAAACACTGGAAAACCAGTAGAGGGAGTAGCAGCAAAAAACAGTGGAGAGACTTAGCACCTAACCCCTTCGCCTCGACACCTCTTGGAAAAGAAGGACAAGCTCAAGTTGTCTATAATATATAACTTGTAAACCGTCACTTTGGAACGAACAGAGTTTTAAAATCCATAAAACGTAAAAGGCAAGAACATATCGTCTTCTTATTTGTAACGGTACAAGGCTACATTTTATAGTGCCAAAACGGTAATGTCCCTATTTAACTCTTTACTTCCTTAGTTTATAACGAATATGCTCGTATGCGTTTATTCCGCACCGCACAAACTCGAGAGCCGTCGACTGCGAGCAATAGAGGGCACCGATTCTTGCGAGAAGCCGACCCATTAAACCCTTGCTGTTTAACGAAATGCGAGATCAAGTGGTTGGAGAGAACATGCGCTAAACAACGGAGAGTGATACACCAGAGCGGTTACAATAGGGACGGTAATGCGGATACAAGTGTGCTCTTCGCTTTCTGCCAAATCCACGATATGTATTAAATATTGTATTTTCTATTTAACTATCTATAATTTCTATTTAACTGTCATCTATAATTAAATGCTTTGCATGCTTTTTGATTGATACAATCTTGTCAGTATCACTGGATTCTTTATCACTGCTTCCACGTAAACGTTTTATATTTGCTACCCCCCCCCCCCCTCAAGATTATGTAAGGGTTTATTACATTTTTCTTCAAAAACTAAATTATAAAACGACTAGCATGCTTAATTTGTAAACTAGATTAAACGAATGGTGACCAACTCTCGAAGCGTAATGTTAAGAACTAAATTAAGATTCTACTCCACGAGTGAGACTCGTAATGTTTACGTTTGACCCAACGTTCATATCGCAAGCGTGACTCATCATATTCATATTTGGACCAAAATTGTTATCATGAATCATACTTGTTGAAACACGGCAAGCGGTTAATTATACTTTTCCTGATCAAGATAATGGGGGATCACCGTGAAGCGCATCCTTAGGGGCAATAATCGTCTAACAGATGCTAGCGGATAGTGAGCTCCCCTGCACGACTACTGGAATAGTACCCAGCCGAAATGTGCCGTGAGGGCGGAATCCGAGTGATTCCGGGGCGCAATGACGGCCGTATGCGACGCCGCCATGCCCCGGACCAGACTCCGTACTCCGCGCGCAGTGTACTGATGGTTGGGCGCGATAGCAGACCTGCGTGCAACGTGTGTGCACGCCCGGCGCAGGTACAGCCGTGCCCGCAGAGGGCGGAATCACGATAAGGCGTGGGTTGTAGAGCTGTATGAGCGCTTCCATGAGGCACAGGGAGCCCTCAGGCAGGGCATCAAAGCGGTCAAGGCTCAGGCTTGGCAAAAGCTCCGTGGGACTCTGGGCAAGGATCCATGGGAGCACCCATACCGACTGGTAATGGGTAAGATTCGTCCATGGGTCCCTCCGGTTATGGAGTCCCTAGACCCCCAGCTTCTTGGGGGTGTCGTTTCGGCGCTCTTCCCCAACTCTCCGGGGAAAGTGTCGCGGCGGCTCCCGCTTGATACCCTGCCGGACCCCACCATCTGGTCCTACGAGCTGGAGGTCATGAGAGGGGAGCTATCCAAGGCTTTTAAGCGCCTCGAGGCCCGACGCACTACGCCGGGTGCCGACGCCATCCCTGGATGGACCTGATGGGTCTTGACGCGAAGCGTCCTGGGAGCCAAACTGGCGGAGCTACTTAATGGCTGCCTCCAGTCTGGCCAGTTCCCCCCACTGTGGAGGCGGAGTCGTCTGGTCCTTATTAGAAAGGAGGGCCGGCCCGCAGAGTCTCCCTCGGTATACCGGCCGATTTGTCTGCTCGATGACGTGGGAAAGCTGTTTGAGCACATCATAGCTTCTCGTCTTGTCAAGCACCTGTCCGGCGCAGGCCCCGATCTGGGCAAGTGCCAGTTCGGCTTCAGAGTGGGTTGCTCGACCGTCGACGCGGTCTTGCGTGTGAGGGCCCACTCTGACTCGGCCGTCTTTCGGCGCGGGGTGACGTTGACGATATCGCTAGATAGCTTCGGGTGCCAACCTACCTCCAAGATGTGATCGGGAACTATCTATCGAGCAGGTACGTAGAATACCTGGACAGGTCGGACACGCTGGTCGTGCGGAAGACTGGGAGTGATGTCCCATAGGGGTCCGTCCTGGAGCCTGTGGGATATCGAATACGATGCGGTCTTGCGGGTCGACCTTCCTGCTAGTGTCAGCGTGACGTATTACGCGGATGACACATTAGTGCTGGTCCTCGGGGAGGACTATAGACGGACTCTTCGCCTCGCCGAATGCGGGGTGGCCTGCGTCGTCCGAAGGATAGAGGAGCTGGGCATCGGATGCCGCGCCCTCCGAACCGCAGAGGCCCTGAGGAAAGGGTCGGCCGCCTGTATGCGGGTGTCGTGCGATCCGTGATCCTGTACGGGGCCCCGGTGTGGTCGCGCGACCCGATGATCAGCCGGCATGGCCGGGACCAGGTACGCCGAATCGAGAGGATAATGGCCGTCAGGATCGTGCGGGCGTATCGCACCATATCTTATGCAGCGGCGATGGTTCTGGCGGGGCAGCACCCCATGGAACTCTTGGCGGAGGAGATGAGGGTGAGATTTTTTCACTCCTCGCCCCTTCGTCGGCCCGGGGATGCTCCGTCGAAAGCGGCAGGTCGGGGAGACAGGGGGCGCAGGCGCCCTCTGTCGCTCCCGCCCGATTAAGCATTTTTCTTTATAGCGATGCCACTGAGAAAATAGCTCATCCGTACGATGAGCGTCCCATTGCACCAGCGGCATCACTGAGAGTTGCAGGCGGCTCGAGTGGGGGCTGGGACTGTCATTGCACGCAATTCTCCGGGCGGGATGACGTTGCGTGGCAGCCGCGCAATGCCGTCAAATTAGGTGTATTGGCGGTTTTGGGGAGTTCTCACGACCCTCCCATGTATAGGCGGCCCTAAGGGGCTGCAGCGCGAGGGGCCACCGCGATGTGTTACTTGTAGTTCCCGGTGCACCCCCCCCCCCCCCTCTATCTCCGCATAGGATGGTCGCCGTGCGGGTTTTAGCCGGTAAGAATCCGGCACAACCCCGGCTTTCCCTTCAGGGAATCTATGAAGTTTTCCCCCAAGTAAAAAATAAAAAAAAAGCCGAAATGTGCCATACCGAACTGAACCGACTGAGCCAGGCAGAACTGCAACAAACTCCACCGAACTGAGCCGACCAAGCCAAACCGAAGTCTCGCGAACTGAGCCGAATCGGACAGACCAAACCGCAGCGAACCAAGGCGTATCGGATGAATCCGAATAGCGAACCGAACGCGTACTCACCAGACGTTCGCAGTCAGTCGTAGATATGTCTTAGAATAGAACGATAGCTGTAAAACTTGTAGTCATAAGTCGTAGTTTTGTACTATAGCCGTAAACCGTATTTGTAAGATGTAGATTAGAGGGTATCCTCCCCCCTCATATCTACAATATTTTCAACAAAACACAAAATAGTCTTAATTCTATACTCCAACAAATGCAAAGTCAAGGTAAATAAAAATTACAATTCCTTAAAAAAATTAGCCCTCAATTTAGAAATCCAGAATGTGAACATCAGACTGACCATGTTAAAAAATTCTCTACGTGAACTTAACAATTACTTGCAACATAGAGATAACGATCATTTTATAAATAATTACATGCACATTTAAAAAGAAAAACAAAATCAGCAATTATTGAAAGAATGTTTCTCGCTCGTATCGTCCACTCAAAATTTTTATCGAAGTTCTTCGGTGTATACCGAGTTTTTAACGACGTTTCGACCACTGAGTGTGGTCCTTTTAAAGCTGCTGAAACTACCTAAAACTACCTCAAAACGACCTGAAAGACAAATAATTTTTCTGTACCCATTGAATTCCTTCCACCAACATTTATCTCATTTAAATTTACGTCCTAAGTTATTACCACTATTGATAGATGTCTCATTACACTCAGCTAATCCGCATTTGGATCCCATTGGATGCTCATTGTAATTTTCCGTAGATCGATGCAATCTGCCGGCGCCCGTATCGTGAGTAGCACAGTCGGAACGTGCGCTCACATAGATCTAGCGGCTTGGAGAAGAAGGATTCATATTGCGACTCCAACTAATCACGTTACACTTTAGTTTCGTTTTCTCCAAAGCACCAAAATCACACGTTTTGTTATTACGTTGTACATATATACTAATAGGAGGCGGCACACAGTAAGTAAAAATACCTCACCCCCCCCCCCCTGGTTTACAGTTATTATTTTTACAAAAGATTTTCATACAATTTTTTCTTCTTAGATATACCAAGGACTCAATCCGTATCCACCTATGTATCCACAAGACTGTTAGGTTACAATCTCCACATGTCTGTCTGAATTCAATTGTTTAATATAATAGGTAGGCTTTGTAAATATAACAAAAAATTTCATTTATTCCAATTGTAATGCTGTTATTACGTTTTATACTCAGTGGATGAAACGTCGTTAAAAACTCAGCATTGTATACGAGCTCGCATACCGAAGAATTTCGATAAAAATTGGAAATTTATTGCAGAACGACAAGGGCTCACAAATAAATATAATGAATTAAACAGACAAAATTCGAATTTTTTAAACTTAGTATACCAAACAATAAACTTTACCAATACAATAAACAAGAACATACAGACACAAATAGATTAAGACCTAAAGTTTCCAACCAACATGGACGGATATACATAAACGATATACACAACGCTCCGTGCCCTAAGGCAACGAACCCTTGTCTCTACGGAACGTACTTGCATATGTATGAGTGTGTGTCGGCAGGGCAGCTTTACTTTAAGCTAGACTACAAAGAGGGCCGATAGCGCGTCGCGAGCTGTTGCTAGCTCAAAAAGGCTCAGTGCGTACGTGATTGAGAGCCGAACAAGTTAGTCAGGGTATAACAGTCTTGAAGCGAGAAGGATCGAGAGCGAGTTAGACTTTTACAGTGTTATTGAATTTGTTAGTTTTAATAAATGTATCATAGGTACAGTATATCGCATGATGTACCAAACAAATCGCCGAATCTCCTTGTATACAAATAGATCGCACAAGAGCTTTGCTTTAAAAAAAATGGTCAATAACATAGCGTTACCCCCCAATCATATATTACTATCGCTTGACGTAGTTTCTCTCTTTACCAACGTTCCAATTGAGTTAGCAATATACAGCATCGATAATAGATGAACATGACATCTAGAGGAACAAAAATTCCAAAGCAAGAGTTTTCAGACAGTCTGTTATTTTTATTAAATTCAACGATTTTTAAATTTGATAATAAAATCTGCAAACAAAATTTCGGAAACCCCATGGGTTTTCCCATTTCCCCTTTGTTCGCTGAGTTAGTATTGACAGATCTAAAATAAAACGTATGGAGTTCTTTATCAAGTCACAAACCCGACCTATATTGTACATACGTGGATGACATAGTTGCAGCTATCGATGACATAAACACACAGACATAAACACAATCCTCAACAAATATAATGACGTACATCACAGAAATACAGTTCGCTTTGGAAACAAGAACAAACAGCAAGATCAATTTTCTGGACATGACACTAATACGAAACCAAAATATAGCCATTATAACAAATTGGTACTAAAAAAATACTTGTTCATTCAGATATCTGAATTACTATTCTACACACCACCAAAGCCAAAAAACAAGATTAATACTTAACTTATCAGGTGTACCGGTATGAAGTGAGCGTTTTTTTTTTTGAAAATGAAACATCAATTTTGAATGGGAAAGGAAACAAATTGTATTCAAAGTATTGACCATTGCTTTCTACACATTTTGACCACCTTTCTGGCAATTTGTGGTTACCACGCCAATAGAAATGTTCGTCTTTCGAAGCAAACCAATCAGACACCCAATTTTCGACTTCTTCGCAGGAATCGAAGTACTGCTCAGCCAATGCGTTTCCCATCAATGAAAACAAATGGTAGTCGGAAGGAGCCAAGTCTGGTGAATACGGTGGGTGGAGTAGCAGCTCCCAGCCATGTGCTTTGATTGTATCCTGAACCGGTTTTGCTTTGTGTGCAGGTGCATTGTCGTGTAACAAAATTACTTTGCCGTATCTTCTGGCCCATTCTGGTCGTTTTTCGATCAATGCATGGTTCAAATTGATCATTTGTCGTCTGTAGCGATTAGTATTAACAGTTTCACCAGGTTTTAGAAGCTCACGATACATCATATCTTTCCGATCCCACCAAACACAGAGCATTGCTTTCTTGCCGAATCGATCTGGATTTGCAGTCAATGTTGATGGTTTTCTCGGATTAATCCATGATTTTCTCCGTTTAGGACTGTTAAAATAAATCCATTTTTCATCGCCAGTAACAATTCGATGCAAAACTGATTTTCTTTCGTGTCTTTGAAGCAAAGTTTCACAAGTGTTTTTTTCGGTTTTCCATCTGTCTTTTATTCGATTCATGTAGCACCCATTTTCCACACTTTTGGATCTTTCCCATAACTTTTAAACGGTCAGAAATTGTTTGTTGCGCAACATTTAACATTGTTGCTATTTGCTTTTGACTCAAAGTATCATTTTCATCCAATATTGCTTGCAATTCGGCGTCTTCAAACTTTTTTGGTGGTCTTCCACGTTCTTCGTTTCTCACATCAAGATCATTATCTCTGAACCGTTGATGCTATCTTTTGCATGTTGCTTCCGATAAAGCATTATCAGCATATGCCTCGACGAGCATTCGATGCGACTCTGCAGCACTTTTCTTCAAATGAAAACAAAAAATTAATGCTTTCCGCAAATCATCACTTTCAGGTAAAAAGATTCGATATTTTTAACACGATGAAAAAATATGATGTTGTGTGTTCAATGACTTGATGTATATTAAATATGTTTGACAGATGTCATACCAATCAAACAAAAAAAGAATTAAGGCTCGTTCCTGATATATAACGCTTCGCGGCATATACCTCGCAATAGTCGATGCCTGGGATCATCAGAGGATTGGCCCCAGATACCTGTTTCGCGAGTAAATCACAAGCGCGGCTACATCAATTAAGCCTTGCGTTCCTAAATTCGGCACGATGGGTACCGAGTACAGTCAGCCAGCAAAATACATAAGCCACGACACTTCATCTTGGCGTCTTTTGGCTTTTCTATTATACCGATCTCTCACTGTCGTACTGGCGTATGATATTGACACCAGTCACGGATAGCCCTATCCCACCGGTCAATTCGCCTCTATTAAAGATAATGCAAGTCCACCCTGTGCCTCCCATTATTCGGTATTGGTGGTCCTTACAAATAACGGGTACTTTAGGCTTCAAGCTACTGAGGACGGAGTTCTCTAAATCCCTAGCTTCGGCTATGTAGACTCCTCCCGACAACCGGACTCAAACCAGACCAACCGACCGCGCTAAGTAACCGCGCCACGAACTATTCCAAACGGAGTCGTTCCATAGAATAAGGACCACCCGAGCCAACTCAACCCACCGTCATCCAACCCGACCAGATACAACTCGTAGTCATAAGCCTTTGCTCCCAACACCGCCACTAGTCCTAAGCTGTTAGTCCTAAGCCATTAGCGCTAAGATCACTACTTGTCTTAAACCGTTAGGCTTAAGACTAGTACTAATTCTAAACCTGTATGCTGCATCTAGTTATAAGAAATCATCCGTACACACCAGCATACTCGTCTCATTCGGACCAGCGTCTCTCTCCACCGATTGAGTCGGCCACGTCCTCTTGTAATCGGGTGAGACTACCTCTCAGGTAGTCTCGTCACAGGATAAGTAAGCTAGTGTTTGTAAGAGGAGCGGGATTCTTATCGACGATTTCTCATACTCTTACAGTATGTGTTATAAACATTAATCAAATCTGCAATTACATAAAATAACAAGGTTCAGAAATACGATAAATCATTCAGATACAATGTAAAGGAAGACGTCTACTGTTTATCCACAAATTTATGATAAACTATATTATCGTTACCAACGATCTGCATTAACATATTCATAACTAAGTTATTGCATCGTGCTAAGCAAAATATGAACTATATTCTATATTTTACGAGTTTGGATAGAAAAGATGATTATTTTGAAATAGACAATAAAAAGTATTGTATCAGAGAGTAGACTAATGCTTATTAGTGCCCATTTTTATGTCACACCTTACAAATGTTTGATAATATGATTTTTTAAACTACACGATCCTGAATAAAATTTCATTCACTTCAACAGAAAAATGGAAAAGGACTATTAGGCAATCGTAGGGTGATTCTCTAATTTACATCCTTATGCGGAACAAAAGAATATCTAACTTTTGGAAAATCGTGACAATGTAACCTAAAGTTATACACGGTTAACATACAGTATATTGTAACCGTACATATGGTCTGATACTCGCAAGCGGCCCGACGGACAAGGTCGACGCCCCACTCTTACTCTCGTCTGCACGCGTCGACCCCCATTCGGATTGCTCGATCGAAAGAGGTCGATGGAACGTACTGTTAAGTACTACTGGGAACGCCGGATGTTGAATATTGGATATCATTTCGTGAACCTCATGCGACAGTTTTGTTTAGAGTGTTTGGCGATAAACCTTTCTTGGAACAGAAAGACAAAGCCGAATCTGCACTAAGAGTCTCGCGAATCGGCACTATCGTCTCGACGACCGAAATGTACAGACGTGCTTATTAAAGTATTATTCTAAGCCCTATACCTGTATTATTTTCTGAATATTCCTGAAATAAAATACATGTGACTCAAAGTAGCGAGCACATTATTCACTTTTACATTACTACGGCATAACAGTGAATTATTTTTGTGGCAGCGGTGGGATATTCTGGAAAAGTTGAATAGTTTGGAAGTGTCTTTCGAGGAAGATTTCACTGAGGTGAACGAGAACGGAGAGTCCTGATACTCTAGCCCTGTATCTGTGTGCCAAGGTCCAGTATACAGCAGCTTCTTGTCAGCTGAGAGAAAAAAAAAAGAGAGAGTAATGCTTATCTTGGAGTGAGTAGACGTCATTTTCTACGTACTGAGTAACGCACATTTTGATTTGTGGAGAATATACAGTGGATAAACCGGGAATTCATAATTCTACAAGTGGACTTTGTGATAATATAACAACTATGGCTGATGCGGGATTAAATGAGACTTTGCAATCTATTTTACAACAAAATCAGCAAATGCATCAAAGATTCGAACGTAGAGAATTAAACCGACTTGAACGCGTACTTGCGTTGGACGTCGTCAGTTACGCGAAGAATTACATTTGATAACGAATTTTGACGGAAAAAATATTTCTGTAGAAACTTTCATATGGGAAATAAAACAAGTTTTAGAGGGACTTAATACTGCAGATAAACAAAGAATGCTCCGATTAATTTTAACTACAAAAATAATAAACGAAGCGCGTACTGCTATTGATGGAATCGAAATTCATACTGCAGAAGATATGTTTACTGTATTAAGAAATGAATTTAGAACAGTAAAGAATTATGATCTTATGATATTTGAAAGAAGTCGAATCAGCCAAGGTCGTCAATGCGTTAATGATTATACTAAACGATTTATCAGAACACATCGCGATGTAAAACGCGTACTTACAAATGACTCTTCAATCTCCGCGGATAATAGAAAAACTTTGTTTGCAAACGAGAATAGAATTGCTCTACCACAGTATATAAGGGAATTGGATCCAAAATTATATGTTAGAATTCAGGGAATGAGACCACAAAGTATTAAAGAGGCACAAGATTTTGCTATGGAATTAGAAAGAGAAGATGAGATAACACAAGAGTTTGATAAACAGAACAAACGTAGTAGTGGTAACAGTAACCGGCGCGAAGCGACAGCTGTAAACCAACGTGTCAAGCAAACAGAACAACGAAATAGGCGTAACGAAAGGACGGTGGTGACGGGTATAAACAAATCCTGTTATAATTGTGGATCAAATGATCACTTTATTAGAGATTGTTCAAAACCACGCGTAAAGAATCAAAATTTTTATGCGCGCGAGAATTTGGGCAAACCACCAGATCAGATAAAGTATACAGTATATCATCAGAGCGAACCGAACTCGCAACCTTGCACATCAAATTGGGAAAACAGCGACACGGAAAATTCCTCGCAGACACCGGAGCAACAGTAAACGTAATTAAAGAAACGCCGGCAAAAGTTTTACCGTTTAGAAGAAAAATTAATCGACTACAAGGCATACAATCGGGCGATATAATCTCTGAAAGAGAGGTACGCGTTGATATTGAAGATCGTGAACATGTTTTTATAATAGTAAAGGACAATGTTCCAATAGAAGAGGATAGTATTGTAGGAATGCCGTTTCTAGAAAAGGAACGCGCTATTATAGACACGAACAATAAAAAGATAATCTTTAGACGAGAACAGCGAAAAGAAAGAGTATTGCAAATTAAACAAAATCCTAATAGAAGCGAATTATTATTAAAGTGCAGTAGATTGGATCACATTCTCGATGAAAAAGCCAAAGAAGATATTTGAAGTATAATTAATCAATATCAGAATATATTTTATTTAGAAGGAGATTCATCACCATGTACACGTTTAACAGAATACAATATCGAAACACATGATGAAAAACCAATTAATGTAAAGCAGTATAGATATTCACTAATACACCAACAAGAAATTAACCAACAAATAACAGATATGTTACAAAAGGGTATAATTTCGGAAAGTACATCTCCCTATAACTCTCCTTTGTGGGTTGTTCCAAAAAAGAACGATGCTAGCGGAAAGAAAAAGTGGCGAATAGTAATAGACTTTCGACAGCTGAATAACAAAACAGATCAAGATGCATATCCATTACCTAACCTTGAAGAAATTTTAGACCAATTGGGAAGAGTCCGTTATTTCAGCGCCTTTGACTTAGCTAGTGGGTTCCATCAGATACCCATGGAAAAAAATAGCAAAAAGAAAACTGCCTTTTCGACCCCGAACGGGCATTTTGAGTTTAATAGGATGCCATTTGGCCTGAAAAATGCACCCTCGAGTTTTCAAAGAATGATGGACCACGCCTTACGTGGCATTATTGGTCATAGATGCTTTGTATATTTGGACGATATCGTTGTTCTTACGGTGAAAATTTCGAGCAACATATCGAAAGACTGAAAACTCTTTTTAAACGTATTTTAGAATTGGGATTGAAACTTCAACCAGACAAATGCGAATACCTTAGACCTGAACTACAATGTTTAGGTCATGCGATTACCGAAGCAGGTGTTAGACCAAATCCCGAAAAATTGAAAGCTGTAAGAGAATTTCCCACACCAAAGAATGCAAAAAACATTAAACAATTTTTAGGGCTATCCGGATATTATAGACGTTTCATAAAAGATTTGAGTAAAAAGGCTAAACCATTAACTAAATTATTAAAAAAGGGGGCTATATTTGAATTTGGGATAGACCAACAAGCCGCTTTTGAAACATTGAAAAATAAGTTATGCAGCGAACCTTTGTTACAATACCCTGATTTTTCAAGAGAATTTATTTTATCCATCGACGCAAGCAACGATGCGATTGGTGCTATACTCTCACAGGGAAAAATAGGAGAAGACAAGCCGATCGCTTATGCGAGTCGAACACTCGACTCCGCAGAAAAAAACTATAGTGTTACGGAAAAAGAATTGTTAGCAATTAAATCGGCAGTAAAGCATTTCAGACCCTATCTATAAGGTAGGAGATTTAAAATTGTTACAGATCACGGACCTTTGAGATGGTTGATGAATAACAAAGATCCTAGTTCACGGCTTATGAGATGGCGTATCACCTTGGAAGAATATGATTACGAGATTGCCTACAAGAAGGTTAGTTTAAACAGCAACGCAGACGCATTGTCTCGAAATCCTGTTGTGATGATAGAAGGAGCACCCTTGCAGAAATGGGGTAAGAATATCGAATTCGTTTTAGACGTCCCAGAAACATCGATCCCAGTATATGTAAGTTATGCTGATGAACCAGGTATATTGTATAATAATGATAATCTTGTTAATGTAATAATTCGTTTTACCGGACGCGAAACTTTGGAATGTTATCATGATATCCTGAAAGAGGTACGAAATTTTGCAATAGCACATGAAATAGATGAACTTGCTATAGACATGGTTGATTTACAGAGAATTTTCCTAGGACAAACGCAAAATTTAAAAAGCATAATACAAGGATTATTTAGAGGATCTGATACAAAAGTTTATCTTAGAGCAAAACCAATAAGAATCCCAGAAACTCAGGAAGAAATACAAGTACTGATGGAAAATCATAATACAACAATAGGAGAACATGGAGGATATAAACGAACCTTACGACGCATAGTTACAAATTATCAATGGCCGAACATGTATAATGCTATAATTAAATTATGTGAAATCTTGCAAGGAGTGCCAAAGACAAAAGACGAACAGGAAGCCCACAAGAATGCCTCTATGTATAACGGATACACCTGAACATTTCAATGATAAGATTGCTGTTGACGTTGTAGGACCACTGCAAGAAACAAGTAAAGGAAAGAGACATATACTCACTATACAAGACCAATTAACTAAGTATCTAATGGCAAGGGCTATGAAAGACCAAAAAGCATCAACGATCGTTGAAACCTTCGTAAAATCGTATGTCAGTATTTTTGGACCACCTATGAACATTCTGACCGACAATGGTACAAATTTCACGGGGCAATTAATGAAAGAGTTTAATAATTGGATGAAAATGAAACATATAACTACCACAGCATTTCACCCGGAGAATAACGGTTCATTAGAACGGAGTCATCATGTGATAAAAGAATACCTGAAGACAACTGCAGAAGATCTGAATAATTGGGACGATTATGTAGAGATGGCTTGTTATAGCTACAACTCCGCAACCCATGAAGCAACTGGATACACACCATATGAATTAGTATATGGAACCAAGCCTCGTAATCTTGCGAGTACGGACAAATTAGCTGCTAAGACTTACTTTGAGTATATAGAGGAATTAAAAAGAAGAACTGAACGTATTGTAAAAACTGCGAGACAACAAATTAATGCCTCTAAGGAAAAGGTTAAAGAAAGGTACGATAGGTTTAGTAGAGCGGTAGAATTTAAACCGGGAGATTTCGTTTGGATGACAAGGGAAACTAGAGATAAAAGTTCTGAATAATGATGGCCCTACTCGGCCTGAGTAAGACTAAAAGTTCAGAAGTAAAATATTTTTCTCAACTACCGAATTTTTTCTTTGAAGATCTGGGATATACTAGACTTTACCACGAGGACTGGACATTTGTTACTTACATTAACTTGGACGAGAATGTGCAAATAGAAAAGGGTCTCAGGCAAATTATTAATACAATAAGTAGAGTGTGTAACCATTTCAAAGATACAAAATGCTTAGAAAATATAGTTTTAATAAGTAAGCAAATTGCACGTATATCTAGAGATAGGACACGTTTATATTCTAGTATAGATTATGAAAATATTATTAGAGAAAAAAGGGGCGTTTTTGACTTTGTCGGTGAAATAAGCAAAATATTATTTGGAACAATGAGTGCTAGTGATGCGGAATATTACAATTTAGAAATTGATAAGTTGTATGCAGATAATAAGAAAATCACGACATTAATAAAAAACCAAACGCATATCCGAAAGTTATCAATACAAAATACAGAAGATTTAGCAAACGAAATAAAAAGGAAAATAACGGAATTTGATCAAGCTTTTGACGCTTTTAATAACAATTTAAACAGAGTTTCAATCTGGATTGACGAAAATAAGAAATCAATTGAAGTAAACGAAATGTTAACTTATATTGAGATAAATATAAAAGAATACAATCATGCAGTAGAGTCGCTAACTAATAGCGTTCTGGCAGCACTTTCAGGTAAAATTAACCCTCAATTACTGGAACCAACGGATCTTAAAAGATCTTTGGAGCACATAAGTAGAGTTATAGGTATATCTCGAATGCCCATGCCCATCGATGAGACACACTTTTTGGAATATTTAAAAATAAGCGAATCAATTGTTATGTTTAAGAACAAATTAATATTTGAAATTAGAATCCCTTTAATGGAACCAGACGACTACAATATTTATAGGATTATACCTTTTCCTCGAGAAGTAAAGACTAACATATTTCAATATATAACTGCTCCACATGACTATGTATTTTGCAATTAAGATCACTTAGTATACACACCCACAGATCAATTATTTTTGCAAAACTGCAAACGTGTAAAGACTTATCACATATGTAAAAGGCTACTTCCAAAGTACTTCGTTATAGAATAAGATCCATGTTTAAATGTCGTTATGAATGCGCCGTATAAAAATCAGAATGAGTTTTGTCAATATGCTCTAGTCAACGTAAAAAGAACAGCTTGGATACAATTATTAGATAACCATAGATGGATATTTGTAGCACCTGTTATCGAAACTTTACATGTAAATTGTAAAGAAGGAATCTAGGAAGTTTTGACAGAGAAAGTAGGATTGTTAACTCTAGAGCCTGGTTGTTTTGCGACTACTGCAGATGTTGCGTTGTATTCGGAGGAAACTATGCAAACATTACCAGAACGACATTACGAAAGTCCTTTTTCATATAAAGAACTTAGTTTCAATCTTAGTCTAGTTCAAATACCAACGTTAACTCAGATACATACTAATCCATCGATGCTAAAAAGTGTTAGTAAACAATTGGACGAAATAAGATTAGAAGCAGGAAATATTGGAAAGCATGAGCGAGCACTGACAAGTCCAGAAACAACTTGGTTTTGGTTGAAATATATCGGCATAGGGTTCTGTATACTTGTTTTATTGACTATATTATTGAAACTTGGAATAATACAAGTAATAATGCGCTGGTTTATTAAAGAACCATATACAATAATTTTCAATAATTGTTTTAATTCCGGTGGACGAAATACACAAACCGAAAATTCTGTAAACAGACAGGTGCATTCTCGAACCGATCCGTCAAACGAATTGGTTGCTGTACAGTGTCTGCCTCCCTCTGCTATAAATAAAAGAAGAAAAAGAGCTCGAGAACGCACTTCTGTTGTATTGGATGATTTACTGTCAAATTTTGTGGTAAAAATGAAAAGAATACCCCAAAATTTCATCTAAGTTGGGGGGTGTTAGGTACTACTGGGAACGCCGGATGTTGAATATTGGATATCATTCCGTAAACCTCATGCGACAGTTTTATTTAGAGTGTTTGGCGATAAACCTTTCTTGGAATAGAAAGACAAAGCCGAATCTGCGCTAAGAGTCTCGCGGATCGGCACTCTCGTCTCGACGACCGAACTGTACAGACGTGCTTATTAAAGTATTATTCTAAGCCCTATACCTGTATTATTTTCTGAATATCCCTGAAATAAAATACATGTGACTCAAAGTAGCGAGCACATTATTCACTTTTACGTTACTACGGCATAACAGTACGAGAGAATCACTTTGGATGTGGCGGTAAAAGAATAGTATCTTTTGAAACCGGATCGGGCATAGAGCCCTCGTACATAAAGAATTTACCGATTAATACACAATGAAAGATTCGAAGCACGGATAAAGTCAAAATCATGATATAGAATAAACGTTTCATTTGCGACTAACATCAGTAAACAGGCGGAAGTGCCCGAACACAAAACACGCGTGTATAATTAATTCTTGATTTATTGACAGAACAATCGATTAATGCCAGAACGGGTATCGCTTAGCCCAACTATCGAGGAGTCGCCGGGGTCCTCTCTGGTCTGACAATACTTACATCTCTAGGCCAACTCAGCTCATTATAGTGCCCTGCTCATCCTAGATTGACGTTTCTGTCGTACCCTGTAAAGAGTGTTTAAGTCGTGTAGCACTCACTACACTCTAGGTGGTGCAGTGTTACGTGCATAGACCCTACACCTATGGAAAGGGAAATCGAGAATCAAAATCTGAGCGGAATGTGACACAGGTGCACTGCTGACTCGGACGTTAGATTTCCTACAGAAAGCTGAGAAGGCCATCCCAGCTCCTTTTTTTCACGTTCTTTACATGGGACAAACTTGCCGCGTGACTCGTGCAGGAATTGCCATGCCTTGCATTTTTTCCTCGCTAGGTAGGGGAGATCCCCAACCATGTATATATGGGAATCTCCGAGACAAATCATCCACTATCATTTTTGACTAACTAGTAGAACTTCAACTCGAACAAACGCTCTTAACAAACGGTCAAAAGTTCTCGATCTCCCTCTCTCCGATCCTTATATTCAAGAAGACCTATATAGTTTTATTTATATATATTTTGTTAAATTCATTTTAACTTGCAACTCTGTCCAACGAGTTTTAGGGACACTAAATCCTAAGATATCCTAGAGTCTTCTGAGGCGCATTCAATTGCGTATCGAAGCCTTCTGAATATCGAAAGGACTTGGAATTTTAAGACAATCTCGGGCAATCTGAGGCGCATTCAATTGCGTATCGAAAGCCCTGGAGAATCTGATTTTCTAAGTAACTGTTTTGTAACAAGGGTTAGCCGGAGGATCCGAAGTGCATTCATTTGCGACTAGGAAAATCCGACAAGTCCCTTCCACGTCCTGACTTGAACCGTTTTCGGAAAGCTTGAGGCGCATTCACTTGCGTATCGGCGGTCCCCAAGGGTTTCAGTTAGTTTGATGGGTAAACGTCTTAAACGAAAAGCGCGTGCCGAACAGATTTCCAAGACCAGACATTTTTATAGAAAACTAGAGAAAGCAATAAAAGCCTTTATTACGGAAGAAGATTTCGTTGATATCCTTCTTCAACCTCCAAAATTCGCCCAACGTGTTAATTAATCTGCCTCATCCCAGGGGAGTGTCGCGTAGGCACGTTGTCCCCGAAAAACCGCGAATCTTCAAGATTTCGTTGATATCCTTCTTCAACCTCCAAAATTCGCCCAACGTGTTAATTAATCTGCCTCATCCCAGGGGAGTGTCGCGTAGGCACGTTGTCCCCGAAAAACCGCGAATCTTCGTAATATAAATCAATATAAAAATCGGTCCCGACGGTAGATCGTGACAGCAGTTTGCGATGCAGTACTGTGACCTAATCGCCCCGAGCAGAACTCGCTCAGCTCACCAAAGTGCCCTGCAGTTTTCTCCTCGCGAGTTACGCATTGCCGATCAACTACCATCATCTATAACTACTCAAGCGAGGCGTTCTCCTGTTCCATTCAGATATTAATCCCTGGTGCGTGCTCCAGGCGGCGTGAGGCTTTCCAATCCTTTGGATTGCCGAAACCACCTACGTTGAGTGGGTGTTCACGAGGAGGTTGGCCCTGGGCCTTACTCTCACCACTCCGGACCGCTAGATAGATTGCGTCCTCCGATCGGACAGACACGGTTTTACAAACAGGTCAGTAAAGTTCGTGATCATGAGCCGGATAGTGTCGAGCCGAAGTTGTTTCCTGGTTGCCGGAAGATTCTCAGGACTCGTATCCCTGAGAATAATCTTAGGTATCCTCGGCGATCAAAGCGTTTGCCTCCTAACGTTCCTGGTTTCCACGAAACGAAAATGCATACGATAGGAGGTAATCCTCATTTGTCACGATGTCGAAAAATGTAGACATTCAAAACATCGCAGTAACCGTCATAGAATCCGGATAGATCCGTATTGTATCTAGTCGCCACCAAACAATGAGTTGTCATTTGGGTGGGTAGTCTACTACGGTTCGATTCGAGAAAAGTAACGATAAAGCCTACCGCATTTGTTTACCATATTTATCATGTCCCTATATTAGAATCCCTGTGTTAATATAGAAATAGTTTATGTTCCAGGAAAGTAACGATAAAACCTATCGCACTGTTTACCACATTAATCATATTCATTTTTAGAATCCATACGTTAATATTATATAAAAATAGTTTAAATACAGGAAAGTAACGATAAAGCCTACCACATTTGTTTACTACATCGATTATATTCGTTTATTAAAATACCTGTATTAGTACAAGAATAGTTCAAATAAAACGCCAATTACTGCATCAAACGTTCAAGTCAAATCCAACGCGGTAACGGACACGGGAATCCGAAAAACTGTATATCCTCAAATTGAATATATTCTTTTCTATCAGTCATTTCTCAATCTCACGAGTTGTTTTTATCTTGCTACAAACCAGCCGCCGCTTTCTGATGCTCGGAGGCACAAGCCCGCATTAAACACGAAAATGCTTAACCCGACTTGTTTCCATGATTCCTAGTGGAGTTCGCCGTACTGTTACAATATAACGTATAAAAATTCTTGTTAATAGGTTGCATACTGTTTCTACTAAAAGCTTTCTATTAACCCTAATAAATAAAGGTACTAATCAGACTCTTTATATCCGCTATATATTAGAATTAAAAGTGGAATATTCTTTAACACTATTGACATAACAATACGTAATAATGGTCTTAGCGAGCATCATATTTCTTACACTTTATACTTTAATTCTCCGTCCGGTCATGTAAAGTTAAAATTCAGTTGACCAAATCGATATTTTCATGTGGAACCAAATAATTTTGTCCACTGGCGTGTGATTCAATAATTATAGAGTTAATAAATAATGAATCAATTTAAATTAATAGAAGGAAATTTTATCAGATTAAGGTGATGAAAAAACTGTATAAGGGAAAAAAAAGCGTAGAAAAAATCGGTTCCTGGAGTAACTAGAACTGGGACTCAAATCCAGAACCTTTCTTTTGTCAGACGATTGCTCTACCTGTGAGCTACCCAGGGCATTTGGTCAAATTGTTTTCTTCGCTTCTATGCTTTAACTCGCTACGATTTTTTTCTACGACATTTTTTACGTTATGCGGTTTGTTCACCACCGTCATCTGTTAAAATTTTCATATATTAATTTCAATTTATTTATTATATATTAATCCTTTAATTATTGAGCATCACACCAGCGGCCAAAATTTTTTGTTTCAATGGAAAAATGTCGATTTGGTTAACTCAATTCTAAATCTACGAGACCAGGCGGAGAATCAAAATATAAAGTATGCAAAACGGGGTGCTTACTATGGCCCTTATCATGCATTGTAAACTGACATCGAGTAAGTAAGGTGAGGAGTACGATACGTTCTGACGGTCTAGATAAATTGGATAAAACGTGTGCCCTGATTTACGAAGAGTATGCACATCTGTTTATAAATCATACACTACCGCTCTTAAGTCTTAAGATAAGTATTAAAATTTCACGAAACACCTAAAAAAGAATAATTGGAAGCATCCAAATAATCTAAGCAAATCAGTTTTTTTTTATATTTCACGCTGTTCGGGAAAACGTGTAATAAGGAATATACACAGAATTTCATTCAAAACCTCAAATATGATTTGCAATATTTAAAACTATTCTTTGACATAGTACTCCTCTTCTTAAGTAAAACTTAAATAAAATTTCTTAAGGAAATCTTAAATAAAACTATTCTTTTTATTTGACTATTATTATGCTATAAAATATAATCAACTAGGACCGACATTATTTGAAAATCTGTACTTATCTAGTACATGCTCCAATAGTCAGAGTATATACTGTTTGTTTTTAAAACATTTTTGTACCTGATGGTATAAGTATACAAGGAAATATAAGATAGAAATTATGGTGTTGCAAAGCAAATATGACCAATTGGTGTTTTAATATAGGATATTGCAGGTCTTGTGTGATCCCTGTTGATACATATGTAAAGTGATAAAACATTAAAGTGACATCGAGGGAAATAATCAAATAAAATAAAAGAGACAAAAGCAATGGTAGATTCTGAGGTAACTTTTTCTATAGGTAAGTGCTTAAATTGTTTATGGGAAGAAACAATTAAGAATACGTACTTTCAAATAGTGATGAGTCTAGATTCAAGACTGCCGAACATACTGCGGGTACAAATAAGTTTTTAGGGATTTAGAAAAGATGCAGTAACTAGTATTGAATCGCATTGAACCACCTTGTAACTATATTCATGTTACAGCGTCATCATATCTCTAAAAGAGTATATGTCATTTTCCTGAAGTGTAAACAACATACATTCTTTGTGCTCCAACCATGTCAACTTTTGTGCGAACAAAACGTAATTTGCGAGAAACGCTGTTTTTTCTTTTAATTTGAAGAAAAGTGTAGCTAATGAGCATCCATTGCCGTGTAAAGCATATGGAGGTAGTCAACGAGATAATACTTCTTCACAAAACGGGAAAGAACGACTAATAGCTTCACTAGAAATCGGAGTCTTTAATCTTTCTTTGCATTAATTTAATTACGCTTGCTCAAGCAACAAGTATCTTCACGCCTTAACCATTTAATTCATATCAACCGTAACTGGAATAAATTCAATATAACCGAGGTATGGTTCGTGATACCGCCAAGCGCCCGTCGAGTCTTGCATCGACTTGACCACCCTTTTAGGCCCACATAGCGTCTCAAGGTGAGCACAACTCACATACGTGTTCTGCCGACTCTCGATCCGTCGTTTTATGGTGCTCTACAGGGGGAGGACTAGTCGGCCGGTATTTCACGGTGCTGTGGGTGGTGCGATTCGGAGGAACGGGGCTGTGGTTGGGTTGTGCTACAGAGGAATTGCTCAGCTCACTGCGGTGCTATGTCGACTCCTCCTTATACTGCAAAAACCGTCGTCCACGATTGTGGCACACAACCAAGTGCTCATTTTCCGTCGTATAAAAATACCATAGCCAGTTCTCTGGGTCGGCGAGGGGTCACTAGATCTCTCGGATTACCAATTTTTAGGTGCTACTCAGGTGCTCGCTATGTAACTGATGTGGACCCAAATCTCATTCGTCCGCATGAGCGGCCGGACAGACGCAGGTTTCTATTTAGTCAGCGTGTTCGCGAAAAAGGGCAGACTGCACGTAGCTGAGATCGTAGCCCCGGTACCGGGGAACTCTTGCCCTTGATCCTCCGGGAGATCCCTTAGGCATTATCGAACAATCAAGACGTAGTGCCGTTCGCCTAACGTATCTGGTTCTATAAACCAGATTGCGCACGAAAGGAACCATCCTCACTCGTCGCGCAACAATTATTACTTTTAAGGTCAATGACGAAGGACGTGTTGACAACGCTTCTTACAATTCCGTTGACTGTTGGATCCTGGGTCACAGATTAGGTGGATAACATCACGAAATTCGCAGACCATAAATCGAATAGGGATCTCCGCAGTTCGCGTTAGTCGTTTGCAGTCATAGTTTCAAATCGATTATTTCATTTTGCCCGAAATCCGTCATTGTACCGATCCGTAACATTTTATTCGTTTAACGTATAAAGTTTAGATACACACGTAGCACGTCATACATGTACTCGTTCAAATCATAAATAAATATAAGTTTTAAATTAAATAAATCATCTTGCGTTGATCCTTATCCTTACAGACAAACCCATTAATTTGCACCGCGACCCCTGAAAGGGGGCAAGAAGAAGCTGGAATACGACCGTGGCAGCGTCAGGCAGCAGGGGCTAATTGGTCTAGATTTATAGACTACGATTGACACGCGCGCTAAGCTCAAAAATGTATAATTATGGTTGTTACAAGATACATTGACATATTTAATTATATTACTCATAGAAACGTGAAATACAACATTACACAGCCTAATATAACTTATTGCTGCTCCAAGAAGGCGGGAAAAGAACAAAATATCTTTTAAAATTGAAAGAATGACCTTTAGAAGAAATTTTTGAATCAGAATTATTACATATAACGATTTCGTAATATTAATTGATTGGCTAATTGTTCCAATGTAAAATAAATTGTAGTTTAGCCAAGAACCGTACCAGAACCCTGAAAAGAACCATTTTACAACTCCGAAAAAGTGCATTATAGTTCTGAAAAGAAACAATTAATAATTAGTTTAGTAGCTCTGGTGGTTCGGAACCAACCTTAAACAATAGGTCCTAGGCCAAATGACCTTAGCAGTCGGTGCCAAAAAATGAATTAAAAAAAAAAAATATTAGTCTTCGCATAATTACTTGACTTAATTTTTTTAATCGATAAATGTTACGAAATCATTATCTGTAATAATTCTCATGCAAATGTTTCTTCTTGAAGGGCATGTTTCCAATTTTAGAAGATATTTCGTTCTTTTCCCGCCTTCTTGAATGAGTAGTAAGTTATATTGGGCTGTATAATGTTGTATTTCCACGTTTCTAAGAATAATACAATTAAATATGTCAATGTGTATTGTAACAACCATAATTATACGTTTTGCGTACTTTGTAAATAGCGCTCATGTGGATCACAGAGTCTATAAATCTGGATCGATTCCAGTTTCTCCTTGACCCCCTTCAAGGGTCGTGGAACAAATTAATGGGTCCGTCTGTACAACGAAGACTGCCGCCGCCTTCCAGTGCCTGGAGACACGAATCCATCACTAGTAAAATACGGGGTAGGCCATCTACTGGTTTGTTTTTAAATTATAGGATATGGCAACACCGGTGTGACCGATTTGCTTGAAATTTGAACAGCTGGTCAGTCTGATATTCCGCGGAACGAAACAATCATGTTTTCGCTTGAGGAGCGTTTCGAAATATTAAAAAGTTATTTTCAAAGTCAGTGTTGTGTAGTCGAAACCGTGCGAATTTTGAAAAGAAATATGAGACGTAAAAAAGCGCCAAGCGGAACCGCTGTAATGAAATTGGTGAAAAAAGTTCGTGAGACAGGCTTGCTATTGGATAACAGAAGTGGTCTCCGAGCTCGGACAGTGTGCACTCCCGAGAATATTGAGGCTGCGGCCCGTAGTGTGAGACAGAATCCATCGACCTCAACTCGACGCCAATCGCAACAACTGGCCATTAATCGCACCAGCCTAAGAAGAACACTGCACAAAGACCTCGGATTATTTGCCTACAAGGTCCAGATAACTCAGGAATTGAAAGCAAATGACCATCCGCTTCGATATCAGTTCGCAGTGTAGGCCATACGCTAGCTCAATAATGACGTCGATTTTTGTCGAAAAATCATCTTTTTAGACGAAGGGCGTTTCCATCTCGGGGGCTATGTAAACAAGCAGAACTGCTGGATTTGGGGTTCGGAACGGCCACACGTAATCGTAAAGAAGCCAATGCATCCACCAAGAGCGACAGTTTGGTGTGGATTTTGGAGTGGTGGCGTAATTGGCCCATTTTTCTTTGAAAATGCTGCTGGAAACGCCGTTACCGTCAATGGCAACCGTTACACAGCCATGTTGACCAACATTTATGGTCTCAAATTGATGCTTTGAATGTGGACGACCTTTGGTTTCAACAAGATGGTGCCACATTCCATACAAGCCGACTGACAATCGATCTGTTACGCACCAAATTTGACAACCGAATAATCATCCGTTTTGGAGATGTCGATTGGCCTGCGCGGAGCTGCGATTTGACGCCGTTAGACTTTTTTCTGTTAAGGATCGATGTTATGCGGATAATCCACAGACAATTCCAGCTTTAAAACGTAACATCGCGACTGTTATTAGTGAGATAGGTGGTGAAATCATCGAAAGAGTGCTTGAAAACTGGACTCGCAGGGTGGCTTACTGTAAGGCCAGCAGAGGCAGCCACATGAACGAAATTGTTTTTCATTTTTAAATCGGAGACTCCAACCTTCATGATAAAAAAAAATTAATAATAAATATTGATATAGACTCATTTTATAGCGTTTTTAAAAACAAACTTTTAAATGGCCCACCCTCTAATCAAACCAACGCGTTTCCCCTCTTCACGAGGGTGAAGATTAGATAAGATTACAAGTCTTTAACATTGTACTGAGCTATTCTTGTCACCTACGTTACGACACTCGTGTTTTGTTTTTATATCTCGCTCTTTAGAATGTGCACTTGCAATTGTATGAATATTTTATTATATTTTCTCCCTCTTTATACAATTGCTTTAATGATTCTATTTTAATTTTTATGTTGCCTCCAACTATTTACTATTTTGTAATTCAATAAACATTCTTTTGAAGAAAGCCGCGGGTCAGTTGGTAAAAACGTAATAAAGTATTTTTCTTCATCAATACCTGTCTTGTCCGATACAAGATCAAGAGAAGAAACATTAAAAAGAAGCACTTATTGATGAAAAGAAGAGAAACGAAAATTTGTTTAACAGTTGATTCAAGGTATTCCTCAAGCTTGATATACACTTTTGATTTTTTAAAAATATGTGCACAATCAAGTACCTTATATTCATGTACTCAGCTGATAGCTGATTAAACAATTTGCGTCATGTAATTGAGGTTCCTAAAAATGAGCTGACGTCCTCATTTTACAGTTAGGGCTTTTAGGCATTCCATTAGTCACTATTGTTGTAAACTTACTTGCTGTCGGCGGTGTGAGAGTTGTACTGTTGATCCACAATTTCGGAATCTCGTTATGACTGACGTTTACTTTAAACGAGGAGAGCGTTCCCACTTGATCGAAGGATGCAAAGTCAAATTCATTCATATCGTTGTATGCCAAATCGAGGAATTCAAGGTCCGGTAGATTCTGAAACGGTTTCCTTCTTCGTTATTCCGCAGAATTTTTTTTCGTTATAAAAATTAAGCATTCTTATTTTATAAAAGTAAAAATCTTCAGTTTGAAATTTATAAACTCGATTAATTAAGTTAAATTATCATTTCTATATAGATCATATAGCACACATGAATAAAAAATAGAAAACTGTTAAATATTAAGTATAATAGTGTAGTAATAGTAGTAATAGTTCATACATTATATAGCTTTTTACGCATTATAGGTTCATTTTTGATTGACTTTTTATATCAATTTTAGCACCCTGTTGATATTAATTTATATGATTCCCGTCAGTTTCAATGTATGAAAACCAACACCACATTTAAATTTAAAGAACGAGTTTCAGTTATGAGAAATTCCGTTTTTGTTCTTAATATTTTGTTCTATTATTTTGAGATGTACGATTAGAAACGTGCAGTAATTAGATTTTTAAAATTAAAATCTATATAACTTAAAGTTTTCTGTTTTTTTTTTTTTAATATAGGGATAATAAAATAATAAACACGGTCATATATTTACTATTTATTTTAATCTTTAAGTTTACCCAATATTGAAAATATGCCTTAAAGAAATTTTCAAACCTTTCAAGTTAGATTAAGCATATTATATTAACACTAAGCCTACCAGCCACATTCTGGACATATGATATATATGTGAATGTCACGTATATCCTTAAAGAAAAAAGATATTGGGAAGAGATGTCAATAAATCGATAGAATGATTCACACTTTACGGTACAATATAAGCACAACAAATTTTCTAAGAAACTACTGATCGGTTATTTGGATTGTTTAGGTAGGTTTACCGTTAAATAATGCAAAGATGCTTTGGGACATTCAATCACAAATATTATTGTAAAAAGTCAAGAATCTTATCCGTTAATCATTGTAACTTTGATTTTAGAAAGTAGAACAAAATAATATCTGACATAAAAAATTAAAATCTGCTTTTATCCCCAGAAAATATAAGAAATTACTTAAGAAAATAATAAAAACCAAAACATAATTTATCAACAGATTCATTTTTTATCAACGTACCTAAAGTATTAACCTAGTACCTAAAGAATTAAACACCATAGTTTAATTATGAAAGTACGAGTAAACGCTATTAGTCATAAATCCCGGAAATACAAAATCAGCAAAAAACGATCCTCTTACCTGGAAAGCTTCATCAGTTATATCCCTTAACTTGTTCCCCCGTAAATTGACGTACTTCAAACGATTCATATTCATAAAGGCCCGACGCTCAATCTTGTCGATTGCATTATCCTCGAGATTGATCGTCGTCAGCGAGGATAAATCCACAAATGTATGAGTCTGAAGGCTTTTGATTTGATTGAACGCAAAGTTTATCTCCTCGAGAGTTGAATGTATGTCACCCTAATCAGAAAATATAAGTACAAAATATAAACAAAATGACTTTTGTTTATATAATTTGCTACATCACTATTAGTAAATCTACCATCATCCTCATTAATTTACTCCTGTTATTAACATTAAGTTGTAAAAATAATGCAGGATTTTCCTTACTTAAATTCTCCATACAGACTGGGTAATAAGCAATATTGTTTATATTTCTTATCATATTAGTTTAAAAAATCTAAATTTAATAGTACAAAATCAAAGGAGTTTAGACCCTCTTGTTATTCTCAAAGGGCAACAGATAAATTGTATGTTTTTTTACAGATATTCCATTCGTATCAAAAATTTGATAAATTATATATTAATAAAAGACGGCTTACGTATAAATAAAATATTAACATTTTAACATAATCTTAACTTTTTGCATCAACGATAATTGCAGCCAAATACATAAAAATTACTAAATAAAGATAACAGTGCAGCTTACCTGGAAAGTACCCTTCGGGATACTATCTATCTCATTATCTTGTAGCTCAATGCGTTTGATCCTTTTCAAAAAGTGAAAGGAAGTGTCGGGCATAGACTTGATGTTATTATTACTGAAGTCGAGATGTTGCAGATTTGTGAGCGACTTAAATGGCTTGTTTGGTATTTCATTAACCGCTGATGCTAAGCCATTCGATATGCGTAACGTTAAGAGCGAGTGGCCGACCTGAATAAACAGCATGAAACATAAGATATTAGTGTTTCGATAATCCAGCAACATTATTGAAATTCTTAGTAGAAGTACCAAATGTATCTTTCATAATAACAATTAGCATCATTGCGAATTAATATTGCTTTAACCCTTTCGCTATGGCGGTTTAGACCGCAGTAGCCCCACCACCGAACGGAACGCCCGCGCCGAAAGTGTAGGTATTGCGCGTGAACAGTGTTACGTACACCGGCCTTACACCTGTGGGTGAAGGGAAATCGAGAGGCGGAATGAATAGAAAATTAGGGGAACCAAACGCCCAAAAGTCTAAAGTCATTAAATAGTATCTTAATAGCAGGAGACGGCGAGAGGCCCTTAGAATTCTCAAAGGTTTCTATTCATTGCCGACGCCTAGAACTCTAGGACCCTCGGATAAACAGAAACCTAACGCCAGAAACCTAACGCCAACAGAAACACAGACGCACGTGCAGGCTATTCTCTTGTAGCATATCACTCGAATGTCCCCTCTGACAGGACATTAAAGTTTATTAGTGATTGCGGGGAATCAACTTATTCCAGTGCAACTTTTTAAGAAATACACGTTTCCGTGAAGCCTTCTATTTAAACGGCACAAGAAATAAAATCAAAATATGGTAAAATTATTAAGATATATAATAAAACTGTCAGGGTTTTTTATGCCAGAAGAGAACGTGACCTGTTCGCTGAGGACGGTCCGAGCATTTATCTACGCCAGTTCCAAAGAACGATTAGGATGCTTTGTAAAGGAAAGGTTGGTATGCAAGCAAACCTTGTATTGTATGGTGAGATTTGCAAATATAAATAAACAAGCCTAAAACTGGAGGAAAAGATTTTGAAAGCTGAACATAGTCCGATTTGAAACGTTAAGCGTTAAGAAAACAAATAAATAAAAAAGTCAGAAAAGTGATATTCTTTTCGTAAATATCATTTTGTGAATGATACAATTAAAAAAAATTTTTAACTTTCGGGAATCTAGAACACGTCTATCTACATATTCTTTGAACAATGTATACATTGATAATTTAATTGAAAAATTGAATAATACATTACATATTCCCAATCTGGGAGAAAGAAAACGGGACTGTGTTGTTTGTTCCGACAGGAACATGTCAGGTGGAAGGCGTCGAACAACATATTATTGTGAAACGTGTCCGAATCAAGCTGCAGTGCATAGGGGACTGCTTCAGAGTTTATTACGCTCTACACAATTATAAGAAATAAATTATAATTTCTTTTTTTGCAAATATATGTTTCTCGATGTTCACAAATTCAGATAAACTAAATATCATTACAATACCTTATTTGCTTCCAAAGCTATACTATATAATATATTCATTCTAGAACGCATGTTTTCGCGATAAAGTTGCTTTGAGTTGATAGCAGGTAACGTCCGAAACGGCACCGAGTGCAAAGGGTGCGATCAGTAACCCTTAGACGTTTTTCTAATCATATTTTCTAATAGAGCTTTTCTCCATTAAATAGTGGATATCACGATATTTGTGAACTACCTGGGGCGCCTCGACTGCGTATCGGAAAGGGTGCAAGTATCTGGAATCACAACATTTAGTTTCATTCATAACCGGAGAGTTTCGATTCGTCCTTATCTAAAGTCACCTACGGAAGGACTGAGGCCTCGACTGCGTATCGGTGTAACCAAGAAGACCAAGAGTCAGTTTAATCAGATTAAATTCAAGCGTGAATCTCGCAGTGGACAGAAGCTTAATGTTACAAAGTTTTATTTTGAACTAGAATCATCAATAAAAACTTTTATTGCAAAAAAGGGTTTCGTTGCTGTCGAGGATCTCTCTCAACCTTCTATATCTGTCCACGAACCATTCACTGAACACCCTCACGGTAATTTTGTCAAAACATTCACCAAATTCCTCAAAAAATTCCATCAAGAACATTAGTCGACTTGCCTCATCCCAGAGAGGGCACGCAGACACACTTGACTCGAAACCGCAAATTTCTTTACCTTAAAGCGATACTTAAAAATGGGAAAACATTAGTCCATGACAACAGTGTATCTTGGCAGAAAGGGGATTTTAAGGAGCTACGGTGGTGTAGTGGATAGAGGCTCAGACTGCCACGCAACAGACTCGGGCTCAAATCCCGCCCATCACCTCTGGTTTTTCTATGTGATACGTATACCGTAGCTCTGGTGGTTCGGAACCCACCTTAAACAGTAGGTTCTAGGTCAAATGACCTTAGCCAGTCGGTGCCGAAAAAATTAATTTAAAAATAAAAAAAAAAGAAGAAAAGGGATTTTTCTTTAAAACAATATAGTCACAATTTCTACATAAACGAGATTAACTTATTTAATGGGTCTAAAGAGTATGATTAACAATTAAAAATAGTGAATAAATAATATATAATATACAGTGATTAATAATTTAATTCAGTATCCAAATCAATTTTTGATTTACCGAATGTGTTCACCAGTTGTAATTCTCTTAATCCTTTGAGAGCTGCGTTCCCCGACGTTAAGCGTGCGTCGTGAACTGCCCACTCTTTACGAAAAAGCCTACCGTGGGCTGCGTACTTTTTACGAAAGAACGCAAGTTGAGCAGACTGAATTTTGATTGCAAAGTATATTGATTGTAACTGAAATAAATTATGTAATTACCTCAAAAGCCTTAATAACCATTTATTTCATTAAGCAACAATAACATGAACAATATAACAGTAGTGCATTATACCTTTTAAATTAAAAATGTAATAATTTTATATTGTGTGATCAATCTCAAAGCAAGGTGCAATACATAAGCTAATGTTACATTTTTTACATTCGTAACGCGAATCAATCCTACGATTATTTTTAGAGCATGCAGCGCATTTACGTCGTGGAGAAGTAAAAAAATTTTTTTAGTTATGCAGATATGTTTACTAATGCGCAATGAATGCAAAATTTGTGAAATACACACACAAATTTAATGAACAATACTGATAAACGATTGTAGAATAGCGCAATTAAGCGCTTGTTGTTTATGTATATATAGGCTTACAAGAATCAGACATATATCCCTTCATAGATTTGTTTTCCCAGATTGAATGGTTTTGTGAGTACTCACATTCCCGTTCATAACGAAATGAAAAGTAAATTATAATACTACTAAGAAATGAACATACGTTTAGACAGAAGGCGGACGTACCGGTACAAAGTTTCTCTGAAATTCTTTCTCCTTAAGTTTGCTCTATTTCAAATTTTCTATTCTTTTATAGTACTTAATAGTAATGAAAAAGGTGTAGGTAGAATAAATATGATTTGAATTGTGTGGTTTATTAGTTTACGCGACGGTCGCTGTAGGTCACATTGCGCATGCCGGATATATCTGGTGTTTGTCTCTAGAGGGCTATTATGCGTATGCTGGATATATCTGGCGCTCGGCTCCACGGATTAGCATGTGGTTGGTGGATATATTCAGCGTTCAGAGCAAAAGCAGCAAGAAATTTTTGGCATAAAAAATAGAAGCTTAAAATACACTTAAGTCTAGACAGTATACATGTTTTATACAGTATATAAATTTCCAATATAGTATTAATGTTCATATTATATTGCTACTATAAATATTTAAAAGAGTGTTCTACACTATTAAGATAAAAGTAATTTGTTTTCTAATTGTAATTGATTTTCTAACTTGTTTTCTAATATTGTTGGCTATATTGCACATTGTCATAGTCAGCACACCTCCGTAGCGTTATTATTACGATATACCAATATGAAAAGTAACAAATTTGTTGTAAGAAAACTGTATTATTCTTCTTGCTCAATAGTCATAGGCTCTCTAAAATACTCTTAGCTTTTAACTAGGAAAGACAAACAAATTAATCTGTACTGAAGTCAGAAGAAATGCAATCCCGCAAGTAAATCGTTAAACATAGAACATAATAAAGTTTACTATGCAAGAAGAGAAGTCAATTGTATATTCCTAATAAAACATGTATTATTCGCGCCATATGCTTTTAACGATGATTCGTGTGATTTTCTAGGTTAACGTTACGAGTACAATCGTATTCAAAGTTAGATGAAGAGTCCTAGCGTGGACAATTAACTTTTATATACCAAAACACAACGTGTGTCTTTGTATGGCTGCCTAATATATGCACCGCTGACAAACAAGATTGTATAGATTTTTCTTTCAATACAACTGGAAATGCAAATGATTGTGTAATATTATACTTTTTCGCACAAGTATTAAAACATTTACGCAGAATAAAGTAATCCTAAAATATTGTTTAAACGTTTGTTAGTTATTTAAAGTTTTTAAGGATTGTATTACGAATCACCGTTATCACTAAATTTATTTGTTACGATCTCTGTTGCCACAAAAACTATGTTACTAATGGGGTATGGAGAAAAATATGGTTTTTCAGTCAAACATGTCTGTGTAACACTCGCTTGAGACGAGGCTGATCAGATCAATAAGTTGATAGAATTTTTGAGAGAAGGAGCGTTTAAATGAATTGGAAGCTCTTTCGCAGCAAAAGCTGTTTATTTACATACATAATTCTGTACCAACATTCTTATTTGAGGTTTCCTGTCACCACGAATTTTAAGTATCAAATTCCTTTTGAATCCTTTGAAATAACATTGGGTTATGACGTATTAACTAGTAAAAGATCTGTGTTCAGGAAGATACTTTCAAAGAGCAGCGGGAGGGTGAGCCGCGCTGCTAGATTGATACCTTCCACCACAGGAAAAAATACTAAATAGGATAAAAAGATGCTCCGTAGAAATGCAGCACTCATGTGGCTGAGGAAACTTATTTATAATCGAGATAGGTTAGGAAATCGAAGAAACAAATGACAAAGTGATCGTATTACAAGATTATGAAATCAGAGTGCTATCTTAAGGTTGAGCGTCTTCTGCTTATATCATATATCCCAGGAATCTCTGACACCCTCTTTACTAGTTAAGTGTGTTTGACGACTATATCCGTCCTGGAGATGTGGCAGAATTTTGTGTCATGACGACTATATCCGTCATGCGTAAAATTTTATTACAATTTGATATTTAAATTGTAATTTTAGCGAAAAATAAATTATATTCGTAAATTTTAATATATTTAAAATGTTTAAAGGTTAGGTTGAAATGAAACAAACAAATAAAAATTATAAATAATTTGAGATGGATTTAGAACTTCCTGAGAGCTAACTCGTGAACAATGCGTAACACTGAATCTTTGATTATTTCGATTTTCATGTTGGTTTGTCAAACCCAAAAAATATACCGGGCAGTTCAAACACAAACAATCCTTCGCAAAGGTGCACATTATGTCACAATAGAAAGGTTAGAAAAGAATCGCGATATTGGTGTCCTACGTGCAAAGTGCCACTATGCGTTGTTCCTTGTTTTCAGGAATATCACATGACAGCGATAATATAAATGTTTAATTTTTATAAATATGTAATTTATTTTTCTGTTCTTCGTTTTTTATGTATATAATATACGTTCATATATATTTATGTTAAAAAAGTATAAATATTAGAAATAAAATTGTTTATTTTATAAAATAAAATCGTTTTTTTTATCCAAAATTTCAACAGCGATACTCTGTGTTTGACGACTATACCCGTCCTCGCTTGATTATCGCAACACACACTAATGCGCGCTCTACACAGAGATCGCCACACTTAACTGGTTAAAGGAAAATGTTAGATGGGCTAACTTTTGTCTAAGCCTTTATTGGACTAATACGTAAATATAGCTTATCGAGAACCATGAGTCAACGGTCATGCTTATTTAATCGTAGCTTTTCAAGGCCCGCAAGAATCATAAGTTTTCTTAAGCGGGTTTCTGAGATTAGTGACGTTCTGTAGACGAACAAATTAAAAACCTCGAATAGTTTAAGTATTTACTTTGTCCTTTTATCTCCCTTTTCTTTTTTTTTTTTAATTCATTTTTCGGCACCGACTGCTAAGGTCATATGGCCTAGGACCTACTGTTTAAGGTGGATTCCGAACCACCAGAGCTACGGTATACATATCACATAGAAAAA